>MNCI01036663.1:143460-163767 GCA_015680685.1 Gnetum montanum | reverse complement strand
GGTGTTTCATCTGTCGCCTATATTCTTTTCTAACTTATTTGGCATGCTAGAAGATGGCCTACCCATAGTGTTAGACAGGTCTCACAAAGAGCTCCAAACAATCCGTGAGCTGGAGTCTTGGCTTGGTGTGAAGAAAAGCACCAAGGGGTTCCCAATGCAGGGGAAGGCAAAGATTGTTGAGGTGAATGAACTGTATCCCATGTTTCAAGCACGGGTGTTTCCCAAAATCCTTTCTCAGGTGTGAATTTTTGGGGTGGAGGCGGTACGCATCATGCGGGCTATCTTAGAAATTGGCATGTGGTATAACTGGGCTCATTTTTTGTTGGCGGGCATGCATAAGGAGATAGTGCGGTTGCGCTCGAACAT
This sequence comes from Gnetum montanum, assembly GCA_015680685.1. NCBI lineage: Eukaryota > Viridiplantae > Streptophyta > Gnetopsida > Gnetales > Gnetaceae > Gnetum > Gnetum montanum. The sequence continues at coordinate 163,401 of MNCI01036663.1, read as the reverse complement.
TGAAGCACAATCGCACTTTACTTTTACCTTCTTCGCCGACTATCTTCGCCGTTTTGCCGAGTTTCTTGTGGTGCATGCGGACAACAAGTTCGTCTTACGGGATCGGGGTCAACTATCCCGCCCATGGGTCAAACACTTGTACGCGACCGCCAAGTCGCAGGATGCCCGAGAAGGTATCGACGAGTCTGTGTCTGTTACCACAGGAGGATCGTCTGGCAGTTCCATCCACACACGAGACAGTCTGGGGGTGGAGCGAGTGGATGTACCTTTAACCGCCAGGCGGGCTGAGCGGGTTATTAAAGAAACCATTGGCGAAGCCAAGTCAAAGTTGAAAAGACCTGAACGCACCACGAAGGCAGTCGCTGAGATAAACCAGCCATGCGTGAAGCGGATATGCTTCAAGATACCTGGTAAGCGAAGCTCATCTGCTTGTTATTGCATCGTTTTCGTTCATTTATAACCTTTACTTCAATTTCTTACGTGTCGTTATTGTTTTCAATTTGATGAAGTGAGGAAGCAGGCCTTAGAAACCATCAGAGAGGAGGAGGATACTCGTACTGAGAAAAACAATAGCAAGGAAAGCCCGGAGAAGAGCCAAGGTGGGGGAACAGAGCTATTAACGAAGAGGACTACTGAAACTGCACCTTTAGACGACCAGGACGCTATCAACCAAATGTTTAGTAGCTTCCTCAATGGTGACTTGGATTTAGGTGATCCCCCAGAAGGTGACAAGGATCAGGGTATGTCCTGGCTTGTAGTTGGTTTTTCTTATTTTCCTTATTTATTTTAGTGTTTTTTGGCTTAGATGAAGGCAGCGATACCAGGACGGTACGGTTGAACGTTCCCATGAAGACGGTTCCCCCTGAGGGGACCACTGAGGTTAGTTCTTCCCATACCCATCAGCAGCTTATTTGGTCAGAGATGCCAAGTCGGATTTTGTGGATGGGATCGCGGAAGAAGTCGTTGAACATCTCCAGGAAATCCAGCTTGATATAGGTATGAATCATTTAAAGGTTAGGAGCTTTGTGTCTTACGTGTACCATTTTAATGTTCGTGTTCTCTGCGTGGGTAGGCGCTAAACTAAGATGGGATCCCTCTGAGGGCATTAGCATGGAAAGCCTAACTACACTCTCCCCAAAAGTAGAGCAGGTGCTAAGGCCTGTTTATGAAGGGGTTGCAGAAAGCCTTGCACACAATGCCAAGTCGTTGTGGACTTGTAGGCGTTCTATTGAATAGTTGTGGGTACAAGTACAGGTAAAGGAAAAGGAAGTCTCTGCCGTAACTGAGGAGCGTGACGATTTAAAGGCTTGATACGAGTTTGCCGCTGCTAGGCTGAGTGGATATCGTTCTTGGCAAACCTCGGAGATTACATATACCAGGTATTGGAACCTTCTGAATCGTCATGCGTCACTGACTCAGAGAATAGTGGAATGCAAAGCTTAAATTGATCTCTTGAACCTTAAGTGTCAAGATTGGAAGGCCTTCACCTCCAAGGTTCGCAAGTGGGGTCAGGATGAGAAGAACCATAAACATCAGTACAAGAAGTCGCTGAAAGAGGTATCTATCGAAAATCGGAAACTGGAGATGTTTGTGGAGGGTTTGGGTTTGCATTCCGCCTTCGATACCTTTGCCCAAAACACAACTGTGAAGATGGAATCTCCTAAGAGGGTCATCACAACTGCTTCTGGGGAGGTGTCAGTAGGTGAATTTCCTCTGAAACGCCCTACCTGGTCAGCGGTTGACAAAGGCAAGGCTTTGGCAAACATTGACTTGGGCCTGGACGGAACAGATTGGGCCTGCATTCTAGAGGAAGAGATCCTTCGTCGGCTGGAGTTTGGCTTAGGGGGATCCCCTATGGTAAAAATTTTATCTTTATGGAGTTAATTTATTGGATAATGTTTAAAATGCCTAGCATCTACTAATTTTGTGTTGGTTGATTGTTTTTGGTGTTCTGAGCATGAGGGTGGCGATGATACTCACGAGGCTGGCCCCAGTGGAGGAGGGGCCCCTGACACGGGTGGTTCTGAAGGAGATGATCCTCCTATCACGGACGCTTAGTGTTTTTGTAGTTTTTTGTTTTTGTTTTGGATTTTTGCTGATTCAAATTGATACAGGCATTGTAATTAGGAAATATTAAAAAAAACGAGCACCATTTATACAACATTGCATGAATGGATATGTTTTGTTGATTTTAAATTGTTTGCACACACGACACGACATTAAAATGTTTTTGGGTTTGCTTATCTGTTTTAAAGGTGACACACTAAAGATAAATGATATGTAAACAGGGAAAACAAGGTATGCGTAGTTTAAGGTCATTTCAGGCCCCATTGTAAATGAATAATATTTTTAGGAAAAGTGGATGTTTCGTAGTGGACCAACCATTTCTGATCGTGGCTAGTTTTATGTCATCACGGACATGATAGTTTAACGTCTTTCCGGACAAGGTGTTGTAAAATTTTTTTATTTTTGTTGTTTATTATTATTTCTTTGTGTTTTTCTTTTTTATCGTAGTTTAGCGTCATTTCGGACGAGTTATAGTTTAACGTCATTTCAGACTGTTCGTAGTTTTTCATTTTAGTTGTTTCTTGATTTTCTTCATTATTTTGTCAGGGAGTGTATCGACCGGTATAATTTTGTATTCTCCATCTCCTTCGCTAATCACATTGAATGGAAATTTAGTCCAGGAGACGTCTGTTAAAATGTTTTCAGTATCGATACTTTTAGGTGCTTCGGTGTCAGTTGTTGTTTCTATGTTATTTTTCTCATGAAGTGATGCGTGCACAGTGTTAAACGCAGGTGTTTCGGCTTCAGGCTCTTGTCCCATATTTGAAGGTTCACTACCCACCAGTTGTTTTTTGTTTGAGTCCTTTTGGCTAGGCTTGTCGAGTTCAACCTCGGAGCCTTGGTCCTCGTCTGTGTGTGATGAAATGAGGGGAGAGGCTGCTTCCCCTTGTATGACGATTTCACCACCCTCGTAGGGTAGGCGAATCTCCTGATGTATAGGAGAGGACATAGCTCTCAGTTGGGCTAGCCAGGGTCTTCCTAATATTAGGTTGAATCCTGGCATTTCATCGATGACAAGGAAGTCAGCGGACATGGGGAACTGGTCTCCCGCTACGAAGTCTAGGGTTATCGTGCCTTTGACTAATACGCGCGACCCGCTGAAGGACTTTAAGCATGTGGTTGTCGTAGGTTTGATTAGGTCGGTGAGCCCCAGTTGTTCAATGATAGGATATGGTACAACGTTGGTAGCTGCCCCATCATCTACATGTACCCTATGTATTTTGAATTGATTTACATGTATAGTTATGAACATAGGGATTGTTGTTGCCTCGCCTATCTTCTTGTCTACTTTGATGTTATCATCATGGAACCTCAAGGGCTTGGGAACAACACCGTGGGATGGATACATTACGGCATGGATGGCCGGTTCGCTCGGAGGCAAGTTCTTGCTAACTGGGATTGACGTGAGCATGCGTACTAGAGCTTCCCGATGAGTCTGGGATGTTAATACCAAGTCATACAAGCTTAACAAGGTGTTTTTCTGTTTTAGGGCTTGAGTAACTTGTGTCAGGGCCATTGCAAAATCTCTACTGTCAGGGACGTTTTTATTAGTAGTGACTGGGTCCATTGGACCCAATAGTTTTATTTCGCATTTTGGTGGTTTGTCGTTATTGTTAGGACCANTAGTTTTATTTCGCATTTTGGTGGTTTGTCGTTATTGTTAGGACCTTCCGTTTTATGCGATTCTCGTGTTTTGGATGATTCACTGTTGCTTTCCGTGTTCGGTCGATTGTCGGATGATGACATGGGCATGGAGTTAAGTGGAGTTGGTTTGGGCGGGTCCACGGCTAGTCGTTGGCATTCCTTCTCCATGCGCTCACGTGTAAGTCTGTCTACTAGGCATTCTCGTGTGTTACCCGGAGGTGGAGTTGGCCTCATAGCCTGGGATTGCCCTGGGACCTTTACAACGTATGGGGCTAGACGGGGTTGTGGGTGGACGGTCAGATATGACTGGGCAGGAGTCTGTCCAGGTATCGTGATGTTGGGGGCGGATGCGGTCGGGGGCACTCAGACTACGTATTGGAGCTGTGGGGCATGGGATGGTTGAGATGCGGGTGCAGACTCAGCAGGAGGGATCTAAACTACGAACGGCTTGCCAAGAGTTTCCTGTTTATTTTGGGGGTAGATGGTGTTAATGTAGGGTGTGTTGGAACCATCGTTGCAATAGATTGCATCAATTACGTACGCTGTCTCTTTAGTATTCAGGGGGTCTTTGTACACCCCCATGGTTTGATTTTGCGGTTGGATGGGATTATCCCCGTTGAAAGTGATTTTTCCATCATCAATCATCAGCTGGATGTCCTGCTTCAGGGTGAAGCAGTAATCCGTTCCATGCCCATTACGTTGATGGTAGTCGCAGAAGCGATCCATCCTAAATCCTTGGGTTATGTTTGGTGGATAGCAAACGAGGCACTGTTACAGAACGAAGCGTGAGCGTAAACAGACGCAAACGAGGTGTGGGCCAAATTGACGTAAAACTGTAAAAGAACTTGCAGCAAATGAAACGATGGAATTACAGAGTCAGAGTACAGTGCACCGGTCTAATGCAGTTGTGGGAACACAAGGCAGACGAAAAGCCCCGGCGTACACAAAGGTGACTCGGTCGGTTTGTAGTGCAAATGGAGCATAAGAGATTAGATCTGCGGCATGCAGGGCTTCTCAGCATAAGAAGGTTTTCTGCTCTTTTGCACAGCGTAAATGTTCTCTAGTGTGCTCCGGGATTTTGCGAACCGTCTGGATGAAGTGGAAAAATGGGGGTTGTATACAGGTTGTTACGCTAGACTCGGGATGGGAGACAAGTGGCGCGTTGACTGGGTGCATACAATTTACAAATGTACAAAGTGTTACAACTGCTGGGCGTATACGCTGGGCGTATACGCCGCATTAGGTCGGTGTATACGCTGAAAATGTTGGGCGTGAACTGGGTGGAGGTGCTGAGTGCTGGGAGTATACGCTGGGTGTATACGGTGGTGAAAGTTGGGCATACACGCTGGGCATATACGCTGATGTATGCTGGGCGTACACGTAGGGCGTATACGCTGGGGGATGCTGGGCGTACACGCCGGGCATGTACGTCGAAGGATGCCAATTGCTTCAATCCTTGCTCTTCGGTGTTATCTTCATGCTGTCATTGAAGACCTTGTCGTCGAGCGTGTGCATCTGCAGTGCATGGGCATGTACGCCGGAGAGCCGGGTGTATACGCTGGAATGCTGGGCGTATACGCTGTATTTGTGATCTTGGTGTATACGCTGGAGTGTATACTCTGGCACCATGTACTTAGCAAAAACTAAGTGTTGCGATCACGCAGCCGACGTCGTTCGTGAGTTCTAGCGTCCAGTTTGGTGTCGGATAAGTACTAAGCTCCGAATTTTGTGGTGTTTCATTGGCCCCTCTTTGTTGACGCTTGGAGGAATCGACTCGAGAAGCGTCGACAAAGAAGTGCAAAACACCACAAGTAACTTGATAGAGACATTGTCTGCTTCCACTTGGACGAGACGTCATCGCACCGTGTTCAGTAGTATAGAGGATTTTGTATCTGGGAGGTCTGGGGGATTGCGGGGATTGATGATCGGTCCAAGAGATTGATCAGGGGAAAGAGGATGCTCTGATGTGTGGCATGTCGATCCTTATCAATAGCCATTGTTTAGCAGACTCAGAGTTTAGACATGCGAGGTGTGTCTTTTGGCGGAACAAGGCTCTTGGTTAGTGTGCAAGAGAACTTGTTGACGGGACCAAAGCTATAAGATGATGTGTCACATTCTTTGGGAGAACAGGACCCATGTTTAGTGTTCAGGGGAACCTGTTGGCGGGGAGCCAAAGCTATGCGACTGGATGCCTTTTGACCATTTTGGGTACGAGTACTTAGTTTTGAGACGACTACCTTCCCGCCTGGGGCTTACATGGGAAGTGCCTAGGGTCTCTCTTTTTTTTTATGCAAATTTTGCTCTGTTTGTGTACTCGTGCGTAGGTGTTGTACTGTGTGGCGTATCGCAGCGTGCAACAGCGTGCTCAATGTTTTGGATGTACTCGGTGTGTCAAGGGTGTAGTTGAATGGAAACTGGGGAATGAATGGGGATGTACTAGTGAATGGTTTGATTTAGTCCTGCCAGGTATGCTGCGAACATTGTCGTATCTTGCTACTTACGATGAAGTGCATCTTTGTACGGAACTTCTGGGTGTCATCCTGCAAACATCCAAGGAGATAAGAAAACCGTGAGCAAATAGATGAGCGTAGACTTACAGGGCGGCTGATGGCACAGAGGTGCTGAAGAACGACAGGTACTCTATGCAGCTGAAAGCAGTACTGAAGATGGTGACTGATAGCAAGTGGTGCGATGAAGCGAGCGATGGATGAGCATGGCGGCGGAGTGATGTGCTGGACGGGAACTTGCCAGTTTATAGTCTTGGCAGACTGTCATGGGTTGGTTTTATGTAATAACCCATTGGACATTGCCTGTATAGCGTCATGGCGGATGGTACATTGCCAATTTTTAGTCTTAGCGGACTATGAAGAGGTAAGCTAGTTTAAAGTCTTAGCGGACCCTGATGGTTGTGACGGCGACAGTTTACTGTCATGCCAGACGGGTGGTAGTTTATTGTTGTTGCGGACACTATGGTATTAGTTTTAAGTCAGAATCCAATACTATTCTGTGGTATTAGTTTATCATCATGATTCAAGGACGAGCTGTGGTATCAGTTTATAGTCGTAATTCCAGGACTTCCATGTACCTGAGTTTGTGTTCAGACATAGAACGGTTTTAGGTACAAATGATTTTTCGGATTAGCGAGCTCGTTCCCTTCGGTGTCAGCTAAATTGAATGCACCATTGTCGAATGCTTTGATGACCACGTAAGGCCCTTCCCAGTTGGCTGAGAATTTTTCCGAGTGTTCCCAAACAGCTTTGAGTACGAGATCGCCTTCGTGGATTGGGCGTCTGTTGATGTCATGCCAATGTCGCTGTCGTTGTTGCTTTTGGTACCATTCGATCTGATCGAGCGCGCGTACATGTTCTTCTTCCGCCGAGTCGAGGTCAATGAGACGTAGCTCATTGTTTTGACCATCGTCGAGGAGTCCGGAGAGTGTGATCCTTAAAGATGGTACCTGCAATTCTAAAGGTAAAACAGCTTCTGAACCGTAAACAAGACTGTACGGAGTTTTACCTGTTGACGTCTGGTGAGTAGTGCGGTAAGCCCATAATGCATATAGTAATTGCTCGTGCCACTTCCTTTTGCTTTGGGTTAGCATTTTCTTAAGTATCGTTATGATCGTCTTATTGGTTGCTTCTGCTTGCCCATTGCTTTGAGGATAGTAAGGAGAGGAAAACGAGTGTTTGATCCCCAGACTGTCGCAAAAGGTTTTTGTTTCGGCACTACTAAATTGCGGCCCGTTGTCAGTGATAATTGTCAAAGGGGTGCCAAAGCGGGTTACAATGTTTTCTAGGATAAAGTTGCACACGTGTTTAGAAGTCGTTTTCCGAAGGGGAGCTGCTTCTACCCACTTCGTGAAATATTCAGTAGCGGTTATGATGAAACTGTGCCCTGCAGAAGATGAGGGTGTTATCAGGCCGATAAGGTCCAATCCCCACTTCTGAAAAGGCCATGTTATTTGTGCTGTGTGCAACTCGTTTGGCGGTACATGTATTAAGTTACTATGTTTTTGACAAATGTTACATGTTTTGACTTTGGAGGAGCAATCGTATTCCATGTGTGGCCAATAATAACCTAAGCGTCTTATTTTCGTGGCCATGGCTTTTGGTGCTATGTGTCCTCCACATAGTCCCTCATGTATTTGATCAACTATGGTTTGGGCATCATCACTACTTACACCTGTTAGCAATATGCCTTCGTAGGATCGACGACATAGTGTGTCCCCTACCAAGGTGTACTGCCTAGAACGTTTTCTCACTGCGTCTTTTTGAGCATTTGTTAGGTGGCATGGTGCTTCGCCGCGTAGAAGGTACTCTTTTATGTCATCATACCATTCCACTACGTGTGTTGAGCTAACAGAGGCAATCGGCAATATGTCGGGAGTATCGATTATTGGTTTAGCACAGTTGGTTACAGAGCTTGGTAAGGCATGGAACATGTCAGGTGATATGTTTAGTGCTAATGTGGCTAACGCGTCTGCAATGGTGTTATCGTTTCGAGAGATGTGTTGCACATCAATGTTTTCGAATCGTTTCATTAAATGTTTCACCAAGTCACAATATGGTTGTAGATGTTGAGCTTTACACGTGTAAACGTCTGTAACTTGGTTTACAACCAATTGTGAATCCCCTCTGACTATGAGCCGTGTGATATCTGAAGCCAGTGCTGTTGCGAGACCTCTAAGGAGACCTTCGTACTCTGCTATGTTATTAGTACAGTGAAAATCGAAGCGATAGGCAAAGTGTCGGATTTCCCCAGAGGGATAAGTGATGACAGCGGCCGCACTTCCTCCTCTAGAGGTGGATGCTCCATCGAAGTTTAAAATGGCATCGTAGTCATCAGGTACCGTGTCTATTGTGTTTATACTTTCATTTGGAAATTCAGGCTCTATGGTTGCTTGGTCATGCGTTGGCGATGCGGCCATTTGATTTGCTATGGCTTAACCTTTAACTGATGATTGTGCTACGTAGTACAGGTCAAATTCAGCGATCATGGCTTTCCATCAGGCTATTCGGCTCATTTCGTATATGTTTCCTGTTATGGCTCTCAGTACATTGTCCTTATAGATTACGTGAACTTGATTAAGGAAGAGGTAATGTCACCATTTTCTTACAGAAAAGACCAAAGCTAAGCATGACCTCTCCACGTCGTTGTATCTATTTTCATGGGCAACTAAGGCATGGCTCAAGTAGTATACAAGGACTTCAGTTCCGTCATCTCATTTTTGGAAGAGCATAGACGCGATGGACGATTCTGAAGTGGTAAGGTAGATGTAAAATGGTTTGTTGTTTTGGGGCGGGTAAACCGTAGGCAATCGGGCAAGTGCTATCTTGATATTTTCGAAGGCTTCCTGGCACTGCGGAGTCCATTCAAAATGGACATTTTTGCGCAACAGGTGGTTCATGGGTTTTAGTTTGTCTGTTAAATTTTCTACGAAACGCCTGATGAACTGCAATCTACCTTGTAGACGTCGAAGTTCGGTAAGGTTACTGGGTGGTTTTAGGTTGGTAATGGCCTTGACCTTATCGGGGTCCACTCGTATCCCTGCTTCAGAGGCTATGAATCCAAGCATCTTGCCTGTTTTGACACCGAAGACGCATTTTTCGGGATTAAGCCTTAGTTCATATTTTAGACAACGTTTTAGGACTAAGTCAAGGTCTTGTACGTGTTGTTCGATCGTTTTTGACTTAACCACGATGTCATCTACATAATCGTTGAGCGATCGTAGCATGTAATCACTAAAGATAAATGTCATGGCTCTTTCATAAGTGGCCCCAGCGTTCTTGAGACCAAAGGGCATCATTGTGTAACAAAAAGTTCCCCATGGGGTCATGAAGTTGGTTCGAAGTTGATGTTCTGGGTTGATGCGTATTTGGTTGTATCCTAAGAAACCATCCATAAAAGACAGTAAGGCATGTCCGGTAGTCGAGTCAACGAGTTGATCGATGCTGGGTAAAGGGAAGTCGTCTTTTATGGTTGCTACGTTTAGATCTCAGAAGTCAATGCATAAGCGAATGCTTCCATTTTTCTTCGGGACGATGACCATGTTGGATACCCATTCGATGTAATCAATAGCCCAAATAAAACCAGCTTGATAAAGCTTGGTGATCTCATTGCGGACGGCCAATGCCACCTCAGGTCTAACTTTTCGTGCTTTTTGTTTTATCGGTCTCAGTTCGGGGTCCAAAATAATGTTGTGTTGGACAATTCTAGGATCTAGCCCAAGCATGTCCGTATAAGACCAAGCGAATGCTTTCATGTTTTTCCTAAGTACGTTCTGGATGTCTTGTGCCAAGTGTGGTTGTAGTAGTGTACTTAATTTTAATATTTTGATTTCCCCATCGGGCATGGTAATGGGTGTTTCAGCTAACGGATCTTCAGTGATGTTTTCGGCCTCTATGTCAAGAAATCTTATCATGCCTCCGTAGTCGTCTATTGTTTGCTATGTTGAGGCTATAACCGCGTCGTCCATTAGTGGACTTGAGTTGATGAAGTTTATGTCAAAGTCCCGTGTAATGGTGCTGTATGGTCCGTCGATAGTTAATGGTGCGGTTAAGTGTTGGCAGTCCATTGAGCTTATCCCTGCCAATAAACCGAGAGTTTGCATGAGCAAAAGGATTGTTCCATGTCTTTTGATGATTTTAGACTACGTGTACGTGTATAACGGTGGATTATCGTCACACCTGGATGTATGACAGTTTTATGCCTTACCGGGCAGTGAGTGGCAGTTTAAGGCCATACCGAGCCATGGGTGGATGGGGAAATGGCATTTTAAGGCCGTACTAGGACGTAATAATCACTCTTTTTTAATGAATTTTTCGTTAAATTTTATCGTTTTGGACAGGTTTTGGTGAAAAATAGGCAAAAAAGGCAAAAAAGGTGAAAACGAGGCAACGGCGGCGTAAGCGGTGGTAGCGTCAGCGTTAGCGTCATTGGGCGCTATATAAAGGGAAGGGGGGTCCATTTGTTTCCTGTTTCGAAAGCGACAGCGTAGAGCGTAACTCGAGTGAGCGTAAGCGTAAGCGTGCAACTGCCAAAGCGTAAGCATAAACCACCATACCCTAGCGTAAGCATAACCCTGGAACCTGAGCGTAGACGCCGAAGGCTTCTTAACGCCAGCGTATAGTTACTTGGTGTGAACGCGGATCGCTAGCATAGACGCTCTGAAATGGGCAAGCGCAAGGAAGTGGAGGGCCAGGGGCGGAAGGGTCCTGATCTAACCTTCTCCGAGGGGACGGAGGCCATGTTGCAGGGTCTGCCTAGGCCAAAGGTGCCGGCATGGCCCGTGACGTCGCAGAGGTCAGCCTTGATCCCTGCTTCTGTTTTTTAATGCTTTCTAGCGTAGATGACCCTGGCGTATACGCTAAGCGTAGCGGGTTGAGGGTTTTCAGTGTAGCGTAATTTGTGCAGCGTAGATGGTACTCAGCCCTGGTGTAAAAGTTTGTCAGCATGTTTGTCCTCGGCGTAAGGTCTGTTTCTTGCGACGGCGTATACGCCATTCGCATGCAGTTGTCTTCGACATACCGCTTTCTTTCTGGTGTAAACTATCCACACCGAACTCAAAATTGAGCGTATACGCCGAGGGTTTGCTCAGCGTATACGCCAGCGTAATTGTGCAGCGTAGATGGTGTCATCCATTTTATTAGCATCCTTTTGTTATTTAGCATAACTGAGGCTTATAGACGTGCTTGTACCAGCGTAAATTGTGTTTCGCGACGGCGTGTACGCTAAGGGTTTCCTCAGCGTATACGCTGTACACGCCTATTTTTTTCGGCATACTGGTTCTCTTGATAGATTGGGATTTGGGAGTATACGCTGAGGGTTTCTTCAGCGTATATGCTATGCATGAGGGATTTGGGTTTCAGCGTAGATGCTGAGTTTTGTAGTGTATACGCTGTGTAAGTTCACCCGGAGTATACGCTCTGTGTTCAGCGTATACGCCAAGCTTGAATCATGCCATGTGCCCTGTTTAGCATATACAGAGTTCAGCATATACGCTGGGCATAAGTTGTGTTTTTCGCACTGTAGAGTTGGCGTATACGCTCTGTGTTCAGCATATACGCTAGGCATAAATAGTTAAATTTTTGATTTTCTTTGCCGATTTAAGATGTAAACTTTCGTTTTGTGACATTGCGATTGGTTGCAGGGACAGCAAACGCTTTCTTATCGTGGTTGAACTCGTCGGGGTTCTGACATGGGCTGGCCACGTTGAGGATGGCGATGCGCCCCCGAATCTATTCGTGGATAGCAAGGGGGTGTGGTTCAGGGAAGGTACTGGCGAATTTTTGGCTTTCCTGTTAACCAATTTTGAAGTGGCTATGTGGTTGTTTTTTGACGAGGTTACCGCAGGGAGTGTTGTTGATGCCATACTGCCGGGGGCTGCCAAAGGTGTCGTGGTCTTCATGGAAGACATTGAAGAGGGGCCGTTTGTTGATGAGGATGGCACTACCCATGGGCCCAAGTCAACCCGCCCGTTAACGCGTTTGTGGGCATTGCTGCCACCGGGGTTATATTACATCAACAATACATTATTTATAGCGGCCCGTGCACACACCCTGTTCCAGAATCCTCCTGGGACAGTGTATAGGATAACCAGGTAAGACCATTTGACTTTATTGCTTCATTGATCATCGTTTGATGTTAGTTTTTGTTTTAACATGCGTTTATTTGCAGGCCAAAGACCAACCCAGATGGGACTCTGATTGAGGATGAAGGGATAGCCCTCGCCCGCATCGCTCTGGAGGCCTTTATGACGGGCCCCACTCTTTGCGGGGTCGTACTGGCTCAGATGAAGGGTTCAATGGTTCATTTCCATAACCAGTTTTCCAGGGCCTTTGCGATGTGTAAGGCTCGTGGGTGGCTCCATGAAGACTGGACAGATCAGGGGCTAGTCTTTCCAGGTAGCTTTGGCAGCACTTCCAGATCTACCACTGACGGTGAGTAATAGCATGTATTAAATGCATTAGTGGATTTTTTCAACTGTTTTTGGGTCAGGAGGTTGATGTGGTCATTTTAACTTGCTTTAACAGTTGATGTACCTTCCGGTGGGGATCCCATGACAATAGGCCAGACTGAGAGAACTTTGTCAATGAAGTTCGGGGAGGTAGCAAAAGCGTAGAAGTGGTTGCGTAAGCGTGCTCCGCCCGCCCTCACCCGTTGCTTGGATGATGCAGGTCTCCTAGAACTTTTTATGATGCCAAGCCCTAATGTCTCAATTGGGGAGATGATAGGGATCATGGACTCTTTCAATGAGTCTGTCTCTCAGTACAGCACCCGGATTAAGGATGTCAAGGTGGTGTTTCATCTGTCGCCTGTATTCTTTTCTAACTTATTTGGCATGTCGGCAGATGGCCTACCCGTAGTGTTGGACAGGTCTCACAAAGAGCTCCAAACGATCCGTGAGCTGGAGTCTTGGCTTGGTGTGAAGAAAAGTACCAAGGGGTTCCCATTGTAGGGGAAGGCAAAGATTGTTGAGGTGAACGAACTGTATCCCCTGTTTCTAGCATGGGTGTTTCCCAAAACCCTTTCTCACGTGCGGAATTTTGGGGTGGAGGCGGTACGCATCATGCTGGCTATCTTAGAAACTGGCATGCAGTATAACTGGGCTCAATTTTTGTTGGCGGGCATGCATAAGGAGATAGTACGGTTGCGCTCGAACATCGAAGCACAATCGCACTTTACTTTTTCCTTCTTCGCCGGCTATCTTCACCGTTTTGCCAAGTTTCTTGTGGTGCGTGCGGACAACAAGTTCATCTTACGGGATCGGGGTCAACTATCCCGCCTGTGGGTCAAACAATTGTACGTGACCACCAAGTCGCAGGATGCCCCATAAGGTATCGACGAGTCCGTGTCTGTTACCATAGGAGGATCATTTGGTGGTTCCATCCATAGACGGGACAGTCTGGGGGTGGAGCCAGTGGATGTACCTTTAACCGCCAGGCGGGCTGAGCGGGTTATTAAAGAAACCATTGGCGAAGCCAAGTCAAAGTTGAAAAGACCTGAACGCACCACGGAGGAAGTCGCTGAGATAAACCAGCCACGCTTGAAGTGGATACGCTTCAAGATACCTGGTAAGCGAAGCTCATCCGCTTGTTATTGCATCATTTTCGTTCATTTATAACCTTTACTTCAATTGCTTATGTGTCGTTATTTTTTTTGATTTGATAAAGTGAGGAAGTAGGCCTTAGAAACCATCAGAGAGGAGGAGGATACTCGTACTGAGAAAAACAATGGCGAGGAAGGCCCGAAGAAGAGCCAAGGCAGAGGAACGAAGCTATTAACGGAGAGGACTACTGAAACTGCACCTTTAGACGACCAGGACGCTATCAACCAAATGTTTAGTAGCTTCCTCAAGGGCGACTTGGATTTGGACGATCCCCCAAAAGGTGACAAGGATCAGGGTATGTCTTGGCTTTTAGTTGGTTTTTATTATATTAATTGTGGCTCTTATTTTTTTCTTATTTTCCTGATTTATTTTTGTGTTTTTTGGCTTAGATGAAGGCAGCGATACCAAGACAGTACGATTGGACGTTCCCATAAAGACGGTTCCCCCTGAGGGGACCACTGAGGTTAGTTCTTCTCGTACCCGTCAGTCGCTTATTTGGTCAGAGATGTCAAGTAAGTCGGATTTTGTGGATGGGATTGCGGAAGAAGTCGTTGAACATCTCCACGAAATCCATCTTGATATAGGTAAGAATCATTTAAAGGTTAGGAGCTTTGTGTCTTACGTGTACTGTTTTAATGTGCATGTTCTCTGCGTGGGTAGGTGCTAAACTAAGATGGGATCCCTCTGACGGAATTAGTATGGAAAGCCTAACTACACTCTGCCCAGAAGTAGAGCAGGTGCCAAGGCCTGTTTATGAAGGGGTTGCAGAAAGCCTTGCACACAATGCCAAGTCGTTGTGGACTTGTAGGCGTTTTGTTGAACAGTTGTGGCTACAAGTACAGGCAAAGGAAAAGGAGGTCTCTGTCGTAACAGAGGAGTGTGACGATTTAAAGGCTCGATACGAGTTTGCCGCTGCTAGGCTGAGTGGAGATCGTTCCTAGCGAACCTCGGAGATCACGTATACTAGGTATTGGAACCTTCTGAATCGTCATGCGTCACTGACTCGGAGAATTGGAGAATGCAAAGCTCAAATTGATCTCCTGAACCTTAAGTGTCAAGATTGGAAGGCTTTCGCCTCCAAGGTTCGCAAGTGGGGTCAGGATGAGAAGAACCATAAACATCAGTACAAGAAGTCGCTGAAAGAGGTATCTATCGAAAAGCGGCAACTGGAGATGTTTGTGGAGGGTTTGGGTTTGCTTTCCACCTTCGATACCTTTGCCCAAAACACAACTGTGGAGATGGAATCGCCTAAGAGGGTCATCAAAACTGCTTCTGGGGAGGTGTCAGTAGGTGAATTTCCTCTAAAACGCCCTACCTGGTCAGCAGTCGACAAAGGCAAGGCTTTGGCAAACATTGACTTGGGCCTGAACGGAACAGATTGGGCGTGCATTCCAGAGGAAGAGATCCTTCGTCGGCTAGAGTTTGGCTTAGGGGGATCCCCTATGGTAAACGTTTTGTCTTTATGAAGTTAATTTATTGGATAATGTTTAAAATGCCTAGCATCTGCTTATTTTGTGTTGGTTGTTTGTTTTTGGTGTTCTTAGCATGAGGGTGGCGATGATACTCACGAGGCTGGCCCCAATGGAGCAGGGACCCTTGACACGGGTGGTTCTAAAGGAGATGATCCTCCTGTCACGGACGCTTAGTGTTTTTGTAGTTTTTTGTTTTTGTTTTGGATTTTTGCTGATTCAAATTGAAACAGGCATTGTAATTGGGAAATATTAAAAAAAACGAGCACCATTTGTACAACATTGCATGAATGGATATGTTTTGTTGATTTTAAATTATTTGCACACACGACACGACATTAAAATGTTTTTGGGTTTGCTTATCTATTTTAAAGGTGACGCACTGAAGATAAATGATATGTAAAAAGGGAAAACAAGGTATGCGTAGTTTAAGGCCATTTTGGTCTCCATTGTAAACGAATAATATTTTTAGGAAAAGTGGATGTTTCGTAGTGGACCGACCATTTCTGATCATGGCTAGTTTTATGTCATCGCGGACATGATAGTTTAACGTCTTTCCGGACAAGGTGTTGTAAAATTTTTTTGTTTTTGTTGTTTATTATTATTTCTTTGTGTTTTTCTTTTTTATGGTAGTTTAGCATTATTTCGGACGAGTTATAGTTTAACGTCGTTTCAGATTGTTCGTAGTTTTTCATTTTAGTTGTTTCTTGATTTTCTTCATTTTTTTGTTAGGGAGTGTATCGACTGGTATAATTTTGTATTCTCCGTCTCCTTCACTGATCACGTTGAATGGCAATTCAGTCCAGGAGACGTCTGTTAAAATGTTTTCGGTATCGATACTTTTAGGTGCTTTGGTGTCAGTTGTTGTTTCTATGTTATTTTTTTCATGAGGTGATGCATGCACAGTGTTAAACGCAGGTGTTTCGACTTCAGGCTCTTGTCCCGTATTTGAAGGTTCACTACCCACCAGTTGTGTTTTGTTTGAGTCCTTTTGGCCAGGCTTGTCGAGTTCAACCTTGGAACCTTGGTCCTCGTCTGTGTGCGATGAAATGAGGGGAGAGGCTGCTTCCCCTTGTATGACGATTTCACCACCCTCGTAGGGTAGGCGAATCTCCTGATGTATAGGGGAGGACACAGCTCTCAGTTGGGCTAGCCAGGGTCTTCCTAATATTAGGTTGAATCCTGGCATTTCATCGACAACGAGGAAGTCAGCAGACATGGGGAACTGGTCTCCCGCTACGAAGTCTAGGGTTATCGTGCCTTTGACTAATACGCGCGACCCGCTGAAGGACTTTAAGCATGTGGTTGTCGTAGGTTTGATTAGGTCGGTGAGCCCCAGTTGTTCAATGATAGGATATGGTACAACGTTGGTAGCTGCCCCATCATCTACATGTACCCTATGTATTTTGAATTGGTTTACATGTATAGTTATGAACATAGGGATTGTTGTTGCCTCGCCTGTCTTCTTGTCTACTTTGATGTTCTCATCATGGAAGCTCAAGGACTTGGGAACGGCATCGTGGGATGGATACATTATGGTATGGATGGCTGGTTCGCTCGGAGGCAAGTTCTCGCTAACTGGGATTGATGTGAGCATGCGTACTAGAGCTTCCCGATGAGTCTGGGACATTAATACCAAGTCATACAAGCTTAACGAGGTGTTTTTCTGTTTTAGGGCTTGAGTAACTTATGTCAAGGCCGTTTCAAAATCTCTACTATCAGGGATGTTTTTATTAGCAGTGACTGGGTCCATTGGACCCAATAGTTTTATTTCACGTTTTGGTGGTTTGTCGTTATTGTTAGGACCTGCCGTTTTATGCGATTCTCGTGTTTTGGATGATTCACTGTTACTTTCCATGTTCGGTCGATCGTCAGATGATGACATGGGCATGGAGTTAAGTGGAGTTGGTTTGGGCGGGCCCACGGCTAGTCGTTGGCGTTCCTTCTCCATGCGCTCACGTGTAAGTCTGTCTACTAGGCGTTCTCATGTGTTACCTGGAGGTGGAGTTGGCCTCGTAGCCTGGGATTGCCCTGGGACCTTTATAACATATGGGGCTGGACGGGGTTGCGGGTGGACGGTCGGATATGACTGGGCAGGAGTCTGTCCAGGTATCCTGATGACGTACAGGGTTGGTCTTGGCGGAGGTTGGACCTCCGTCGTGGCAATGGCAAGTGGTACTCGAACTACGAAAGGGTAGGCCGAGCATGAAGGGTTGGTGTATCCGTGGGATTGACCGGAGGGACGTGCACCACATATGGTTTTTGGCGCGTCGTGATGTTGGGGGCGGATGCGGTTGGGGGCACTCGGACTACGTATGGCAGTTGTGGGGTGTGGGATGGTTGAGATGGGGGTGCAGACTCAGCGAGAGGGATCTGAACTACAAACGGCTTGCCAAGCGTTTCCTGTTTATTTTCGGGGTAGATGGTGTTGATGCGGGGTGTGTCAGAACCATCGTCACAATAGATTGCGTCAATTACATACGCTGTGTCTTTAGTATTCAAGGGGTCTTTGTACACCCCCATGGTTTGATTTTGCGGTTGGACTGGATTAGCCCCGTCGAAAGTGATTTTTCCATCATCAATCATCCGCTGGATGTCCTACTTCAGGGTGAAGCAGTAATCCGTTCCATGCCCGTTACGTTGATGGTAGTCGCAGAAGCGATCCATCCTAAATCCTTTGGGCACGGGCGGCTCATCCGGCGTTGCTAGGCTCGGGTTCTTTATGAGTTGGCAGAATCGTTCGTGCCTTTGGATGGCCGCAGGGGATAATTGCTTATGTTGCATCAACCCAGCCTTTAAGAGTTGGTCAAAGAGCTGGGACGATTTTATCGGTAAAGGCGTGTACTGAGTGGGTTCCTTCCTCTCGAGATTACATGCACGGTTCGTCGAGTTCTGTGATGATGACTCTGGGGTTGTTGTGGGAGTGGGCTGATAGTAGTTAGTGGTGGTTGTGGGTGGTCTTTGTTGATGTGTGGTGTTTGTTTGCTGGGTTCCCACTACTGCTGCTATAGTTTTCTTGGCCTTCTCTTTATCCTTTTTGGTATGTTGGTTTTTGAAAGCCAAGTATGCCAGGTCATGGCTATTTTGAGCTGCTTCCTCTATATTTCTGATCTGTAAAAATGCTTGATTAACATCACGTGCGTTGAGGTAATAAAGTTTGGACTTAAAGAAATCGTTGACCGCCCCTTTCAGAATTGTAAGCAAATAGGTTGGAGAGATTGGTTCGTGCAGCTCGTTGACAGCTGCACTCCATCTCTGAATAAAATTCTGCGCAGGTTCAAGCAGTGCTTGCTTGATCTGCATGAGGCTGTTCAACGTGGCCTCGGGTTTCAAGTTGTACTTGAACCGGGTTACAAACTGGCATAAAAGATCGTCCAAAGAGAAAATAGAGTTCCTAGGCAGGGCCCGATACCAGTCGAGTGCTCTCCCTACGAGAGACATGGGAAATACTCAGAGGATGGAGTGGGGCCAAGCTTGGAGCAGCGTGCATTCTAGTCGGAATGTTATAAGGTGCACGTTGGGATCGGTCTCCCCATTGTATTTGGTTAATGTGGGCAAGGAGACACCTTTGGGCAGGTTAGAGGCAGGACAGAGGAGCTGATAAGGTCATCATTGTAAAAATCCACTATCTTTAACTCTCCCTCAGTGGCCGTTTTGAGGCGTTTCACCTCTTCAGTAAGCTTTTGCATTATCCTTTTGCCGTCCGCCCAGTCTTGGGCACTCGGTGATGCGGCAGCTTGGGGTTGCAGTATACTGTAAAAGCTAGATTGTTGTGTGTTAGGCTGAAGGGCAGGCAGCTATGCGGGTTCTTGTGGAAAGGTTGCGGCTGGCGGCTCTACGGGTGGCACGTGATAGGGAAAGGGTTGTTGTTGGTGTTGCTGCAGCTAGGGTTGTGCTTGGGGAACATTGATTGGTGGAACTGCGTGGGGTGGTGTACAGGGATGGGGAACTTGGTGTGACGGCACTCCCCTCGCTGGCCATTGCCCTGCCACGTTATGGGCGGGGATTCCCTGTTGGGTCACGGCTGTTTGGGGAATGGTATGTGCTTGGACGTGTGGTATGAAGTGGGTGGATGTGGATGCCAGAATCACGTGTGGCATCCCTATCACCCTTGGTGGAAGTGTTGCCCCCAGGTTATCAAAAGGTGGCGGCACTTGTGAGGATGGGCCCGTAGCGGCAGTAGGGGTGACCGCGAGTGGGAAGGTGTTAGGTTGGGGATCACTTGGGAGAGGGACGTGGACTAGTGCTGCTGTATCTGGTGGTGGCTGTTGAGCTTGGATGAATCTAATGTGTTGCCAGGGCATGAGTTCCCCTGTGCCAGGATGGAAGATGGGGTTGACCTGTGCTTGAGGGCATAAGTTATGGTACGACTCTCCTTGCTCAGATTGAGTAGCAAATCCATCCTCATCCTCTGGTTCGGGCTCCAGTGGGGGCTGGTCCAATGAATTGTTCCTTTGAAGGAGGATTTGTGTGATGAGTTCTGAGTAGTGTTCAGGAATAGGAATTACGTCATACGGGGAAGGGATGAACTCTCGTCCCCCCCTGTAATACAACTCGAACTGCCTCTTCACCTCCAATTCAGCTTGATCAACAGCCAGGCCCGCTTGTATCTTAATACAGATAAAGTTATATTGGTCCTGGGTGATGATGTTA
>MNCI01036663.1:120068-143270 GCA_015680685.1 Gnetum montanum | reverse complement strand
CAGCGTATACAACGTGTGCAGCATATACAGCGTATATGGCGTGTGGACGCTGGAAAGCATATAAGGCACAGGATGGGTTAGCGTAAAGTGGGACGACGTTAAATAAGAGCGTAAGACAGGGAGCTGTGTACAGCATAAGAGGCGATCAGTGTAACACAAGAATGTAAAATCAGTTGCAGTGTAAAGGACCACAGGGTGAAACTGGTGTTTATGGCGTAAAATAGACGAACGTGACAAATTCAGCGTAAACGCAAGCTCAACGTAAAACAAGCCAGAGCGTAAAATAGAAAGTGCAAAATAGGGGAGCATACAATGGGTTGCAGCGTAAACAATTTGCAGCGCAAAAGTCACACCATTTGCGGCGTAAATTCACAGCGTAAATAGTTCACAGTATGAAACGGGCTCAGCGTAAAGGCCGACTCCGGCGTAAAGATAGGCGTAAAACAGGTTGCAGTGTTCACAGTAGAGCATAAAACAGATGAACATAAAACAAAGATGGAGAGAAGGTTTTAAGAACGTAAACGCTACGGAGTGTATGCGCTGGACAATTGCGGGTTGGGTTTTCGGACCGGATAGCGTAAACATTGGGGAAGTTGGGGAAGCGTATTGTTAGCGGCGTAGACGCTTAACAGCGTATACGCTGGGAGTTGTAGGTAAGTTTTAAGGAGGCCCTCCTTCTGGCACCAATTTCTGTACCGCCTGAAATCATCGGTCTCCGGCTGGAAGGAAAATAGAGGCCGCGGGATCGCAGGACGCGTACAGAAGACCCTGCCGTCGCCTGAGGGTGAGCTGGAATGCAATAGAGGCAGAGTACCTTGGGTGGTCCAGACACGGATCACACAAGGATTTTCCCGCGTGTACGCAAAATGCTATACGCTGGGTTATGCGTAAACAGCGTGCAGGCGTAAACAGCAAAAACAGTGTGAAACGTAAACGGATGCAAACGAAGCATGAGCGTAAACAGACGCAAACGAGGCATGGGCCAAATTGACGTAAAACTGTAAAAGAACTTGCAGCAAATGAAACGATGGAATTACAGAGTCATAGTACAGTGCACCGGTCTAACGCAGTTGTGGGAACACAAGGTGGATGAAAAGCCCCGGCGTACACAGAGGTGACTCGGTTGGTTTGCAGGGCGAACGGAGCGTAAGAGACTAGATCCGTGACGTGCAGGGCTTCTCACCATAAGAAGGTTTTCTGCTATTTTGCGCAGCGTAAATGTTCTCTGGTGTGCTCCGGTATTTANGCTATTTTGCGCAGCGTAAATGTTCTCTGGTGTGCTCCGGTATTTACGAACCGTCTGGATGAAGTGGAAAAATGAGGGTTTTATACAGGTTGTTACGCTAGACCGGGTGCATACAATTTACAAATGTACAAAGTAGTAAAAATGGGGGTTTTATACAGGTTGTTATGTCAACGCACCGGGTTTGCTGGGCGTATACGCTGTATTTGTGATCTTGGCGTATATGCTGGAGTGTATACACTGGCACCATGTACTTAGCAAAAAACTAAGTGTTGCGATCATGCAGCCGACGTTGTTCGTGAGTTCTAGGGTCCTGTTTGGTGCCAGACAAGTACTAAGCTCTGAATTTTATGGTGTTTCAACATCCCTTGGGATGGTCATATTGGCATATCTCACATCGACCATCATTTTCCATATCAGAATCCAGAACCTCTTCGGTGATGGTCATTTTACCCTTACCTTTGTTACGGGCATGGTCTAAATCCCTGTTTTTCTTTTTATCATGGTCACTACTTCACTCCTTAGACCCCTCTATGATTTTTAGAACAGTTTCAAATCTGCTATCTAAGGAGTCCCACATTTGATCTACCTTAGCCGACACTTCTGTTGTTAATTTTTGGAGTGACAAGGTTTTTCTATTCACCATCTATTTGAGTGGTGACTCTTCCTCCTCCTCATAGAATCTCACTCCCCTTTTTCGGAGGGAAGAATCACAGTTGTATTCTTCCACACTTTCTCTCTTACGTAGCTCTTCTTATTCCTTAGCTACTTACACTAACAATCTATGAACCTGATGGGACCTAAGCTCTGATAATCTCCCTTGGGCATACGTTCCAAGGGTTCTCCTAGTTTCATGTCTAAGTCCATCTACGAGATGGTGTAGTTGATCCTGCTGCGAGTAACCATGGCCTGGGCAACGATGTAACAGTGCATAGTATTGGCCCATGGTAGCATCCAAGGGTTCATGAGTTCCCTGCTTCCATCCTTGAATTTTCTTTT
Organism: Gnetum montanum; assembly: GCA_015680685.1. Lineage (NCBI taxonomy): Eukaryota > Viridiplantae > Streptophyta > Gnetopsida > Gnetales > Gnetaceae > Gnetum > Gnetum montanum. The sequence continues at coordinate 141,028 of MNCI01036663.1, read as the reverse complement.
GTAGGTTGGACACCTGGGAGTACGTTTGATACTTATTGTTAAACAATTCTAGCATCGTACTCTACCTTCGAATGGATTCCGGTTCTAAGGACCGGTGGCAGCTTTCTGCTTCTTTTACTAGTGTCCTTGGAAACAAATTTAATTTTTTCCACTCATTCTTGATGTTCTGCAAGGCACATGCATCGTGAAATGCTTGTAAGTGGTTNAGGGTGAATGTGATGATGAAGGTGAAGAAGAAGGAGAACCATCACCATGATGATGTTTCCTACCTTCTCCTCGGTGGTCCCGGCTCCAATCGTGATGACGATTAGAATGCTCACCCTTATCATGTATTCATGTTTCCTCGTTGAACAATTGGTGTTCGTGGGGACCAGAACCAAGGTTTTGAATCATGGAGTGAAGGTTTTGATACACCACCTCCTCACCATCATTAGGAGGGGGAACATCATTTTGTAAAGAACCTATTGAAATAGGTTCACCACCCTCGATTTCTCTTAAGACGGGTGGAGCATTATGGGGTCCTTTGCCCTTCAAAGATGTGTGGTAACTCTCCTATTGCAAGTCCCGTTAACGTTACGCTTCTGTGGGATGTTACTCCCTTGTGTTGTAATCAGATGCAACGTACTCTATGTATAACTGTGACATGCCTATTTGTGCAAGAGCACGAAGGAGCATGTTGGGGACTGCTTGGTCTGGAGGCAACACTATGTTACCCTCCAAGTATTTCGAATGCAGTTGCTCATCTTCATGGAGAATAAAGGTAAAGTTGGGTATATACTTATCATGATGAATATATACCACATCGAATTGTTGAGGAACTGGCGGATTTTGGTTATGTGTGTTGTGCTGCCGACTGTCTCTAGTGCTGTTCTTAGGCAGTGAAGTGCTTTTGTGCGAAGAAGAAGACATTTTTGTCTTGTTTGATGTGCTATTTATCATTATGTTATTTTTCTCCTGATTAACCCTAAGGGTTTGTTCTAGCTCCCAACAATATGAATGATTTCCTATGTTCTACGTAGCGCACAAACAACTAAGTCCCTGGCAATGGCACCAATGATGAGTGATGAGGTACCCCTACACTCAACCATACGAATATGAGCATCTCACATGTGATTCGGTCGAACTCTAAGGACTAAGTGCTTATGTGCCCTAATGGAACACTTAAGGTTAATCAATCGTTTTCCTTCCAAACTTACTTGTATTATCACAGTTGTATGGTTAAGTAAGTTTAAGGTATGTGATTTTTATATCTTTTATCTTTTTGACGCCTATGCTAGTAGGGAAAGGTGAAGAGAACTAAATAACTAATTTCCATTAACTATTCACTAACTATGATTTAATTATCCTAGCATCAGTATTCGTTCCCACTTGCCGCACATACCTTGAAACAATGCAACACTACTGGGATTACCAAACGCTATTCATTACTAGGTTACCAAGTGTTACACATGTGCTCGAAGCGGTCATACTGAATGCACTTAACTAGGAGAGTCAAGGGTTGAGAGAGATTAATTATCTAGGAAAACATTTAAACATTTAACAATAATTAAATCCTATTTATCTTAGTCCACATGCTGCAAGATTTATCAAAAAGTTCGTCTTTATTGTCGTACACAAATGTGTGCTCAAGTACAATTTGCTCGAATAAAGATCTATTCACTTTGAGACTCCTACTGCAGACACATGGAAATTATTCTAACTCTAGAATGGTAAAACTACTATAGTTTAGCTAAGGGACTAAATCTAGATGATTGAACAAGGTAAAGGTACCTCTTATTTATAGAACTGGCGACAAGCTACGATATCCCGTACGTGATATCGCATGGGCCGATGCAATATCGTGGATGCGATATCACGTATGCAATATCACGGCTCATCATTAATGGAACACAAAGTTAAAATCAAGCATGTAGGAATCATCATGAGTAAATGAAACTTTGGCTTGCAATGATGGTTTTTAATTATTATAATCCTCTATTCTATCATTTCCTTACACAATTTGTGGGCTGCTTAACCTATGAGAAGCAAACATGGTGGATTAGTTATGTGTGTTACAAATATTTAATATTATTTAAAAGATAAATTGTTAAATTCTTCTACAATAATATATATGATCTAACTTCATAAATTATCAAAAACATCCCCAATAATGATGTTAATGATGAGTGATTTAGCAAACCCTACACCCAACCATATGATTCATAAGTATTACAAGAAATAGTTTTGTAATCCATGGATGCATACTGATATAAGTGTTTACAAAGTTATTCATTAAATTGTTGATCATTGTCTTCCCACTTAGACTATAGATGGCTTTAATTCATATGGTTTAGTCCACAATGAGGTTCATGATTATGATGTTGTGTAACATTGAACAAGATAAAGTAAAATATAGAAAATAATTATCTAATCTAATGAACAATTGAAATAAACTCTTATTCTAGCCTAAGGAAAATAAGCATTCATTCCTAGTTTTCTATACATGTCATAAACTAGTGTAGCTGCTATTAGGCATACCAAGTAATATGTGAATGAGCATACCAAGTAATATTGCTACTAGATTACTAAGTGATTACACATTACACTCAAAACCATTTGTACTCATTCCACCAATTTACTATTATGTATTGAAATATAATTTATTAAGTATTATGCATTGAAATGTAACTTAGTAAGTTAAATGTATTGAAACATAAAGAACATAGGAAAATAAATTCTTGAAAAGTAAAATCTATTCTAAGTTGAAATGTTGTCATGAAGAGAAAAAATCTTGATGTTTATTGTTGTTTATGGAACATGTTTAGGTACATTTCACTTGAATAAAGAAATTGTAGAATTTCTTCAAGAAACATTGCAGGTACTTGCTAACTTCCACTAAAACCATGGAAATAATTTGATGAAGTCTACTTGTAAATATGATTAAAATATGCATTTAATATGATAGGTAGACAGTATTTATAACTAATACTAACCCTAGATATATCGCATTTGAATAATATCACATTTTTAGATATGATATCATATCTACAATATTGCAATTGATAAATTTAATGTTTGTCACATGTCATTTGTTACAAGTTTCTCCTTATTTGTTTTACTTACAAGAAAGGACTTCCATTTATTCATTATCCAAAGAGATGATTTTTCGTCATCCATTGAACTAGAAGAATGATGTTTGTATCACACTGGATCTTTAAAGATGGTTTCATTGTACAATTGATTCCCATTCTTCTCTTAAGAGTGTTGTTTCATGCTTTTGGACATTATTCTTATGGTTTTTATTTCTACTCATTTTTTAAAGTTCCTTTTATCACCATACTTCTTATCTCTTTTTCCACATGTTTTTTCTATTACACTTACAAGTGCATAATTATATTCATTACATAGGATACATTTGTTCACTCATCAGTTGTGTTTTTTTATTAATTAATCTTAATCATGCGTAAGAGCATCTCATGAGATTGTTTACTTAATTATGATATCCCATGCTATCTTCTAAAAAGGACCAGTAATAATGAAATTTATTTAAAAAATTATTTATTTATTATTCTTCAGGAACCATTATAAATATGTGTTTCAAGAATCAACTCAATTTACCACATGTCTCTTACATAATCCTAGAATAAAATTACAAGAATGTAGCTAAATTGAGGATAGAGATAATAGATATTTATTCTGATTTAACTTAAGTTATTTATATATAAATGTTATCAAAATATTCTAATTAGTAAAGCATTCCTTAGATGTGATGCACAATAATCACAAGGCCTAGTTGTTGTGAAAAATGGACAAGGGCTTGCTAGGGCATCCTCTAAAAATGGCGCACAACATTGTTGTGTAGATGTTGTGAAAAGTAGATAAGGGTTCCCACATTAGGGATGGGTGTGGGTAAAAAAGCAAGTCCAATGATAGAAATTTTAGATCACAACCTAGAACATTGTCACTCTCAATAAAAAAAACTTTGAAATTATTGACAACATGAAAAGATAAAGAATTTGCATTGCTTATCTTCAAGAAACAAGATAGAAAGGGGAGAAAGCTAAAGAGTTTGGCAAGGGTTAGAAACTCTTCTAATTAGAAATGAAAATCATCAAAATGGAGTAGGCATCATTGTTAATTAGTTTTTCAAAGATAAATTGGTACAAGTATATCACCATGGTGATTAAATTATGAGCATCTAAATTGTACATGGAAATAAGATCATCAACATCATTAGCATATATGCTCCTCAAATTGGCCTAGAAAGTTCCATTAAGCATGATTTTTGAGATTTTGTGGATTAGGTGCTTCAGGAAAATTCAACAAGAAAGCATATTTATTAGAGGTGATTTTAATAGTATGTAGGATCTATGAAAATGGAATATAATAGGATTCATGAATGACATGGATTTGGAGAGGGCAATCATATAGAAAATTCACTACTGCAATTTGCAAAGGCCTACGACCTACAATTGTAAATACTTATTTTAAGAAGAGGATACAACATTTAATTACATCTAAGAGTAAGATGGATAAAAAATTTAATTATTTCTTACTATGCAAAAGAGATTATCCCATGTGCAAATACTAGAAGGTCATACCTAGAGAGTGCCTTACAACTCATCATTGACCAATAGTCATAGATTTAGTTATATAGAGATTTAAAGGTAGCATGATAAAAGGGAAATAATGCATAAAATAGTGAAATTTAAAGGAAGATAACATCACCTTATTCAGAGAATAATTGCTTCCCGAAAGCACTTGGAATTCAGATTGCTTTGCAAATTTAATTTAAGGAAAAATAGACAGTTGCATTTAAAAAATTTGAAAAACGTATATTAGGTAAAACAAAAGGCTTAAAATACATCCCAAAGAAGACATGGTGGTTGAGTGATGAAGTATAACAAGCTTTCTAGAATAAGAAAAAATGCTTTAAGAAATGGCAACAAAGTAGTAGAAAAGAAAACAAATTTATATACAAAAAGGCACAAAATAAGGAAATTGTAGTAGTAGCCAAAGCCAAACATAATGCGTTAAATACCTTTTATGAGAAATTATAAATACAGGGAAAAAATATATTTATAAATTAGCAAAAATCATAAACAAGAAATATAAAGGCATTAATCATGTCAAATGTATCAAGGAAGTAGATGAAAACATATTGATAAAAGATAATAAAATTTTGGATAGGTGGAAAATTTATTTGAAAGAATTATTAAATTAAGAATTCCCAAAAGAAGACATCTAAGAAGAAGAACCAAATTTTGATTTCTGTTATTTATCTTTTCTACTCTAAGGTAAAGACAATCTTATCAAAAATGAAAAATGGAAAAGTTGTGGGACTATACAACATTCCTGTAGAAGCTTGGAAAGCATTGGAAGGTATAGAAGTTTCTTAGTTGACATAATTATTTAACAAATTTTTTAAAGATAGCGGCACGCCCAAAAATTAGAAAAAAAAAACATTTTTATTTCCATTTACACAAATAAAGGTGAAATACAAAATTGTGCAAACTATAGAGGGATCAAGCTCATGAGCCATACTATGAAGATTTGGGAGAGAGTCATAGAGTAGTATCTCAGACTCGAATCAACAATCTTAGAAAATCAATTTAGATTTAGGCCAAGGAGATCAACTATAGAGGTCATTTTCTTGATACAACAATTGATGAAGGAATTCAAAAAAACATAGAATAAATCTACATATGATCTTCATTGACTTGGAAAAAGCATATGACAAAGTGCTTAGTGATACTATTTGGTGGTCTTTGTAGAGGAAAAACATCCTTGATAAATATATTAAAGTGACTAAAGACATGTATGAAGGAGCTACCACTAAAATTAGAACAACTTATGGAACAACATTTGATTACAGTAGGTCCACATCAAGGATTTGCACTAAGCCATACTTATTTACCATTATTATAGATGAATCAATAAAGAAAATACAAGGTGAAATCCTTTGGTATACACTATTTGTAGATGATATTGTGTTGGTAGATACAACTTGAGAAAATAGTGTTGCTAAAATGTAGAAGTGGAGACATGCTCTAGAATCAAAAGGCTTAAAAATCAATATAAGTCATAATATATAGAATGAAATTTTAATAACAACATATATAGTGGTGAAATAGAAGTAAAAATTTAATGTAAAAAAAGCTCTCAATGCAAATATTTCTACTACCTAGGATCAATCCTCCAATTAGATGGTAAAATTAATAAAGATATATGATAAATCATGTTTTTCAATGCTCCACTATCGAGGTGGTCGCGATATTGGGTACACGATATCATGTATGCAATATTGTGGCCCAAGATGTGATATTGTACATTCGATATTGTAGGGTTACTCCTGAGTCTATAAATACATCGCCTAGACACACAATTGGGAGTAATTTTTTAGTAGTCAAGTAGCAAAAATCTTGTAGTTTTTCCATTTGAAAGTTAGAATATTTTCCAAGTGCCCATAACAGGAGGTCTAAGTGTGAATGGATCTTTATTCAAGCATTGATGTCCCTAAGCACACCATTGTGTTGGCAATAAAGATGAGCTCTTTGATCCATTCCTTACAACACTTGAGATTTTCTTTCTTATACATTTATATTTTATGCAATTTACATTAATTTTATTTATGCAATAATTAATTTTGATTAATGAAGAAACTTATTAAGATACACAAGCACGACCCCTTCAAGCATACATGTGGAACTTGCTAGCTTAGAAACAATTAGCGTTTGATAACCTATCAGTGTTTGCATGAAGTTCAGGATGTGTCTAGGAATTGGGAATAGTTACTTATGTTAGTCTAGATTAGACTATAGTTTACTTAGTAATTAATCACTCTTACTTTTATTCTTGTTCTAGGTAAGTAATTCAATAAAAACACAAAACAATAAAAATCATATGCCTCAGTCACACTTAACCATACAATTGCATTCCACAAGTGGGACTGGGAAGACAACGAACAAATAACATGCACACATTATTTAGCTCTAGTGTTCTTAGTAATTATAGTCTTCGAAATTTGACCAAATTGCACATGAATGCTTGTGATTCGTATGGTTGGACATAGGGGTACCTCTCCGCTCATCATTTGCACCATTTCCAAGGACTGTAGTTCTTTGTGTGCTATATAAACCTAGTCAAATTTAGTAACCTTGTTGTTCTAACCCTAAGAGTCAAATCCTACAAAAACAAAAATTATTATTATTATTGATGAGCGACGAGGTATCCCTATGCTTAACCATACGAATACAAGCATACACGCATGATCTGGTCGAATTCCAAGGACTAAGTGCTTATGCACCTTTGTGGATCAAGAATGGGTTGGTTAATTGTTGTCTTCCCAAGCTTACTTGTATGTCACAATTGTATGGTTAAGTAAACTTGAGGCATATGATTTTTATACTTTTTATCTATTTTTATGTCCTGCTGCTTATAAGGGAGGAGAGAGATAACTAAGTGACTAATTTAATTTAACTAATAATTAACTAGGCTTTAATTAATCCTAACACCAGTATTTGTTCTCACTTGCTGTACACATCCTAAACCAGTGCAACACTATTGGGATTACCAAGTGCTAATCATTACTGGGTTACCAAGTGTTACATGCATGCTTGAAGTGATCGTACTAAGTGTGCTTACTTAGGAGATTTGTAGGATGAGAGAGAGAGCATTAATTAACTAAGGAAATCATTAAATAACTAAAAATAACATTAATTAATCTATTCTAAATTCTGCAAGGTTTATCACAAAGTTCGTCTTTATTGCCATACACAAGGTGTGCTCAGGTACACAATGCTTGAATAAAGATCCATTCACTTTATGACTTCTACTACGGGCACAAAAAAATAATTCTAACTCTTAGAGGGAGAAAAGGCAAGAGTTTGGGTAAGATATTAAGACTAACTATGAAAACCAAGTGTGCCCACCTCTTATTTATAGGCAATGAGGCAAGGCACGATATTGGGTATCTAACATCACATGGCAAGCTTCAATATCGCAGACCTGATATTGTGGATTTGATATCGTGGTTCATCATACCCCCACAACTAAATGAAACCTCATCCTCAAGTTCCTTACAAACTATTAGGAAGGTATAGGATTATTGACTGAATGAAAACTAGTAGTGAAATGGTATGGTAGACTCTAAGTGCCTGGTGAACGAATTGATAATACATTACAACATTGGTGTTCACACCCATGGTGGTGAAAACTATACATAAGTGACATCGAAACCTTCATTCGACAACTTGAAGAGAAAGGGAGAGATAAAGAGAAAAAGAAAAAATGAGGAGTGTTGCTGCTAATGCCGAGAATGCGCATTCCGTTGTTTATCCATAACCAGGTAATCGATGTAAATGCTTTAGCTCTAGTCCATCCTAAGTACTCCCTCCTATCCCAGTCCATTATCCATGTAATTTCCATCTGCACACACAACATAGTTATGAATGAGCAAGGATAAACAAACCACAATGCAGTTGATACCTTGCCTCGATATAAAGCGCATTGGTTGGGTTGTGGTTATGGTAGAAACTAGGTTAGAGATTCATTACTAATAACTACCCAAGGTGTAGGGGTTAGGTAAGTAGTAGAATGGAGACATTGAAAAATTTGTGCCAAGGCCCCCACGACTAAGAGCGAACCCCTAGTAGTGATAAGATGGAAAAATATAAGGAACAAGAAAGATGGAAAAAATAACAACGGCAATGCCAATAAAGTGGATGTCATAGATGGAGATGAAATGAGAAATGGTTGATTATAGATAATGTTTAAGGGAAAGAACGTAACAATTGCACCAAAAAGGAATGCCAGTGGGTCCTCCCCAAAGCAGGCTCATGCCCTATATGCCTTGACAAACCCACAAAACAAAGAGTCCATAGGGTCTAGGAATGTAATTTGAAAGAAAGAGTCAAAAGCTTACCCACAAGAATTTACCAAGGAAATACAATGCATCAACCAAGAAATGGATTAATCATAAAATTGGCAATGAGATGGGATATGGAAAGAAAGATGGAGAGTATAAATGAAATGGAATCCCAAGAGCAAGGTTGTGTACAGCCCCTTGTGTATGTCATGGTTAATGTGACTGAGTAGAATTCATTCCAAATCTAGACTCAAACCAACCACATTCAGTGACCTCGCATCAATACACATGGCCAATCCATCTTCTTGAAGCAACAAGAATGCATCCACAACGAGTGACCACCATCCCAAGGAGAGCGAGATGGAGAAGTAGGAAGTGAGAAAGGGCCTTAGTTAGAGGAAACTTTCAAGCATGGGTAACATGTCTTTCCAGTGCCATAACCAGTGCTTGTAGCCCATATTGCTTTATTATGTCTAAGGGATGTGCTTTGAATTCTCACTTATTTTCTTTTTCTCTCTTTTTTTTAGTGTGAGAACCACACCATACAAAGACTTATTTTTATTCACTTAGCTTCTTGATATTTGATCAATGGTAGAATAGCAGAAAACCCAAGGAAAAGCATCCAAGCACCCAAGAGAATGGCCATCACATGTGCATCGAATTCCCTTGAAGTCAAACCCTTTCATCCATTGAGTCCTTCATCAGTTTGAAGAATACCAAGCCACCAATTTATTAACAAGTTTACTTACAAAAAAGGGACTATACAATTCCAAGCTAAAGGAGACCATAGAGTTGAATGGATGAGTGGACGACGTGGACTCATTGCCTGTTTTACCAAAAGAACCATACCTTAATATCAACATCATAATTCAAAGGTAAAAAACCAAACATTAGCAATCAATATGATATAATTCAATCCACCATCATGAGAACTTATTGGATGATGAATAAAAGTAAATCAAGCAAACAAAGACACAATAAAAATATGAACGATGGTGTAAAAAAAATTAAGAAAGTTGGAAAAATGTGTAAAACAAAAATTCAAAAAGAATTGAGGGCCTAGAATGGTTGGCATAGGTGGCCATCTTCCCCACAACTAAGTTGGAAGGATGAGATCTAAAATAGCAAGCAAGGTTATCAACCAACAGAGGTAGTATGAGTACTAGCTAACCTAAGCTCATGGAAAGGTTTGGTTTGTTGGACGTTGAACAACAGTTTCTTGTCTAGGCTCTCAGGTTTGTATATTTTCATGATCCCTGAAGGAAAAGTTGCATAAATAATATAAGGTCCTTCCCACAGTGTTTGAAATTTAGTTCGTTGTGGCACATGTGTGGGATTCCAGTAGAGAACCTTATCTTCTACTTGATATTTAACTTTCCTAATTATTAGGTCATAGCATTGTTTATTGAAAGCCATATGTAATTCGTTAGATGATAGGGCACCCAATCAATTCTCATCTAGTAGGCTAAGGATCATCAACCATTATTTTTGGGCTAGATCAAAGTCAAGGTTGAGGTCACATGTCGTGGATAGTGTATGGATCTCAGTTTGAATAGGAAGTGTGAAAAGCTTTCCGTACACTAACTCATAGGGAGAGTAGCCTATAGGAAACTTCCATGTGGAGCGGTATTCCCAAAGAGCATCATTCAGTTTAGTGCTCTAGTCTCACCTATACTTGCTAATAGTTCTTATCAATATTTTCATAATCTCCCTATTGGTGACCTCTGCTTTACTGTTCTCTTGGGGTTGGTATGGTGTAGTCAATTTATGCTCAAACCCTAGGCATTGCATTAATTTTCAAAAAATTGCACATGTAAAGTGTGTACCATTGTCTGAAATAAGTGCACGTGGCACACCAAACCTATTCATGATTTGTTGTTGAATAAATTGTGCAGCTATAGCTGATGTACAATCTTTAATAGCAACTACTTTGGCCCATTTTGTTAGGTAGTCAATGGCAACTATGATATAAGCTTTTCCATTGGACATTAGTGTAATCAGCAGCATAAAATCAATTTCCCAAATGTTGAAGGGTTTTAAAGGTTGGGTCCATTGTTGTGGACCCTCCATTCTAGCAGTCATCCCCCCATCACGTTGACAGTGCTCATAAGATTGGACAAAACAATGGGTGTCCCGAAACAATGTAGGCCAATAATATCCTACAATCAATATCTTAATGGCTAATCATCTCCCAGCGTAATGACCCCCACAAGGACCCTCATGAATGTCTTAGAGAACTTTCAGTTGATCTATGTCAAGAACACACCATTGAACCAAGCAATTGGGACATACTTTGTAAAGTGGCCCATTGATTTCCATAAAATACTTAGCTCAGTGAAGAAACTATTATTTCTTTTTAGCATCAAACCCTTGTGGTGTTTGTTGTGTAAGGAGATAGGTGAGAATGCTACTATACCAATTTGTCTCTATGGTTAATTGATTATTCACTACACTAGCAAAGAAGAGTTCATTTGAGAAATAATCAGAAATTGGATACTCATCCTCTTTGTTGTCCCATCGCAACACAGATAAATGATCAAAAACTACGTTCTTGGTACCTTTGTAATCAATCATTGTTAAATCAAACTCTTTTAAGATTACAAGCCATTGTATGATGCGACGACTTACCATTGGCATATTCATTAGGAACCTTATTTCACTATGATCCGTGTGTATTAATACCTTATAACCCAAGACATAGTGCCTAAATTTTTCTAGTGCAAACACTATAAGTTGTGCAACAACGATACTTCTACTTGCACAGTGGATGTAATAAGGACAGTTTTGGTCATCTAACTATGTAATTATAGCTCCTAAGGAAAAATTGAACATATCAATCATTATGTGGAATGGTTTGAACTAGTAAGGAGCTTGTAAAATGGGTGTTTCTACGAGCTTCTATTTTAAAGTTTCGAAAGCTAGTTCGCATTCCCTAATCCATTCCAAAGGTATGTCCTTTATCATTAATTCAACTAATGGTTTTTCAACCTTTGAAAAGTTTTCAATAAAACGTTTGTAGTAGCTAGTATGTCCGAGGAATGATCAGATATCTTTTATGATTTCTGGTTGATAGGTAATTCCTTGGATGACTTTGATCTTTTCAGGGTCTACCTCTATCCCTATTTGTGAGATCTTATGCCCTAATACTACGCCTTCTTGGACCATTAAATGGATTTTCTACCAGTTGAGCATTAAATTGGTTTCTACACATCATTTTAATACTTGCTCTGACTGGTCCAAGGCTTGATCAAAGTTTGCTCCATAGGTGGAGGAGTCATCCATGAAGACCTTCACACTATTTCCTATCTATTGCTGGAATATGCTTAGAAGTAATCATTGAAATCTTGCAGGGGCATTGCACAAGCTAAACAACATCTGTTTGTATGTGAATGTTCCCCAAGGACTAGTGAATGTAGTCTTGGCTTGGTTTTCTAAGGCTATTTTTATTTGGTTATACCCATTGTACCCATCCAGAAAACCATAGTAGTAATGCCCTGTAATGGTGTCTAAGACTTTCTCTACAAATGGTAATAGAGAGTGGTCTTTGAATGTTGCCATGTTTAGTAGCTTGAAATCTATGCACACCCTCCATTTTCCTCCCCTTTGGGTACTATAACTAAGGGGCTAACCCATTTGCTATCAGCAATGGGGTAGATGAACCCAACTTTTAGAAGCTATTCAATTTCTTCCTTAACTATTTGCTTCAGCTTTGGGTTCAAATGCCTCTGTGGTTGTCTTTGAGGCATCATGGAGGGGTCGGTGTAAATCCTATGTTGACATATACTAGGATCTATTCTAGTTAACCAAGCGAAGGCTTTCGACTATTTATTTATCACTTTCAGCAGTCTTTCTTTTTGTTGAGGAGCAAGGTTCGTGTTAATAATTACCAGTTTTCCATTTTTAAGAAATATGTATTCCATACCAGTGGGTAATGTTTTCAGCTTGAGCGACTCTTGCTTAAATTTCTCAAGGATTTTGAACTTCCACTAGTTGATATTTTCAAGGCTAAGACTTGAAATTTGGCAGTGGACTTGCTCTAATGCATCTATGCTATCAATGTAAGTGCAAGTCAAACCCTCAATTGGTTCCGTAAATATGATTGGACTACTTTCTTGATCAACTATCAACTACTGGGTGCCTTCCTATCATGTGGTTGTTGCATACAAGCATCTTTGTATGTTGATCACTTGTGCACACTGATTGCATGTAGGAAATGTTAAACTTTTCACAAACCATGACCTCTGCATGCAATTACCCTCTGTGTCACTATATGCAATGCACGGAACTTTCTTCTTCTTAATCTTTCTGAATGTATTTTTCTTTGATATTTCTATAGAAAGATCATAGATTCCTAGGTGTGTGTCGATGGTGCTTAGCCATGCCCTTCCCATTATGATTGGGAATGTCCCCCTTACCGTTGTTCACTTAAATCACTAGGAAGTCAACTGGGTACGATCACCCATAAATAGTGGTGATAATGTCCTCCACTAGTCCTAATGGGACAGTGATGGACTAGTTGACCAACTCTAAAGGAATATTACTCTTCTTGAGTGAAGGCAAGTTCTAGGCTTTGTACATTTCTTAAGAAATCAAGTTGACATCAAAACCTAAATCCAAAAGAGCTTTGCACGGCTCATTTCCAGTGATTCGTAGATATATTAGAGGAATCCCAAGATCAAATAATTTCCTAAGAAGATGGCCAGCTTTTATCTAATTGGTGACGACATGAGTTAACATGACCGTATGCGTTGAGCACAGTTTTTCGGTAGAATGAAGCTCCGAAGCATCAAGTGATATTGATGTGGTTTAAGAATCAGATGCTTGTGATTGCAAGTGTAACGACGGAAAACGTCGGCAGCTCGAAATACCGACCGAAATTCCGTGTACACAGCTTTAACCATGGATCCGCGCGAGGGCTAAGCTGGAAAAAACGAATCCGCGGTGCCCTGAACGGTCTTGTCGATCAGACAGGGACTTACGGGTTAGTAAAAGCGATGATGATTATGAATTTTGCGTGCCGTGATTCGGTGCGAGAGATCGTAAAATGGGGAGACAATGACGTAAGTGGATCGCTGCGAAAATAACGCCAAAATGCCGAAGAGATGCTAATCAGGAGAGAAAACAAACGTGTACGTCGCAAAGATCAAAGATCTATGTTTCAATGCTGGATCGGATGTATGCTTACGTGTATATTATGTTACAATGGGAGAAGACTCCCAGCAACTGGATACAAAATGAGCACAAAACAACAAGAAAACTGTCTAGACAGAAGTCTGATCTACCTTGTAGGCCAAAGCTTAGGTGCAGGAATGGTCAAGCTCTGAAGTCTGTCGATCTTTTGAGCGATAGAACTTGCTAACTGGGCAAGACAACTCTGCAAATCCCGTTCCGCTTCTTTGCTGCGGGTAGATCTGCTGTTAGGGCTCAGGCGTGCTGTATTCTGGTTCTGCTAAAGAGTGATGTTTGTGGCGATTACCAAGAGGGTGCTCTTGTTTCTATGTTCAAGGCAATGAATGTTCCCCTGCTCAGAAAATGCTCTTGTCCTCTTGGTCTGCTGCCAGCGAGAAGCGATAAGTGCTCTGGTGCTCTGGTTTGTCAACTTGTCTGTTTTGCCTCTTTTTTTTTTATATTTTGTCAGCCGGGGTATTTGTAGGCCGCGACACGCGCAACCCTGATGACGTGGGCCCGAATGTCGCGGATCCTGTTGACGCGATTCTTTTAAGTCGAACTGTGACTACGCATGACACGCTCGTTTGCGTGCTGTGTGTGTGAGAAGCAGGCCAATGATAGGCATGTCTCGGCTGCGTTCGTGCTCATTCGCATTGCGTTGCGTGCATGAGCGCAACCTTGGTGTAACAATCAACGCGCTCAAGATTGTTTTATGCTCATCACGCAACTATGCGTGACACAGCGTAAATATAACATACACTCTATGCAGTTACGCGCGGTGAAGTGTAATCAAAGTATAACTTACGCTCATCACGCAGCTGTGCGTGACGAAGCGTAACGAGCGCATGCTTGCATTCTGACCTACGCACGAGCACGCATCGTTGCGTAACGCGCGTAAAGATCAGTTGTTTAAGCGTTGCGAGAACAAATGCCAACCCGTCGCGTTTCTCTGGATTTTGCTTAACTGTCCTGGAGCTTATCACGCTCGTTACACTGCCGTGCGTGATAAAGCGTAAACTTGTCCTTGCACAAATTCGCCTTTAACTGTCTTGGAGCTTATTACGCTCCTTACGCTGCCGTGCGTAAGGGAGCGTAAACTTGTCCTTGAACAAATTCAAGGCGCCTTTAACTGTCTCGGAGCTTATTACGCTCCTTACGCTGCCGTGCGCGATGAAGCGTAAACTTGTCCTTGAACAAATTCGCCTTTAACTGTCTTGGAGCTAATTACGCTCCTTACGCTGCCGTGCGTAAGGGAGCGTAAACTTGTCCTTGAACAAATTCGAGGCGCCTCTAACTGTCTCGGAGCTTATTACGCTCCTTACGCTGCTGTGCGTAAGGGAGCGTAAACTTGTCCTTGAACAAATTCGAGGTGCCTTTAACTGTCTCGGAGCTTATTACGCTCCTTACGCTGCCGTGCGTGATGAAGCATAAACTTGTCCCTGCACAAATTCGCATTTAACTGTCTTGGAGCTTATTACGCTCCTTACGCTGCCGTGCGTAAGGGAGCATAAACTTGTCCTTAGACAAATTTGAGGCGCGTTCTCGCTTAGATTACGAATCTTCACCTGAGGCTGACCCGTAATTTTCACGGTGTTTCAGTAAGGACTTATTTGGATTGTTGGTTCTAAATAAAGGTCTTTTCTTCATGCAATTGTCAGAACCAATAATAGGTTGAGGGTTAACAGCCCTTGTGGCATTATGTTGCTACGACTAGGTAGCAATTTCACCCTACATAGCTAGAGGAAGTGGTAATGGGGTCAAGGGAGAAAGAGGTGTAGCCAGATGAGAAGGATGATATCTTTGTGGAGCATCACCCCTAGGAGAAAGAGTCCTATAATACTCATGTGCTTAGTAGTGAGGTTGAAGAGAGACTTGACCAGTAGAGTCACGTGGAGAGACTGGCTACTACATGTAATATGCATATGGGTTAAGTTGTCGGTAAGGATACTATTGCCTTGGTGGTGGTATTCCCCATGATTGTGGGTACTACCATTGTTGATACTACTCGATCGGTTGTGGTGGAGTTCCACTTGGATAATACATTAAGGGTTGGTGGAACTATCTTGAATTACCATAAGGATAAGGTAACCTTTGAGGTGTTTGCCTTTTGTTTAATCATGGGTTGAGTGCACACACCCCAGACTCCTGCAGATGGGAGATTATAGGGCAACATCCCTTAGGATGGTCATATTAGCATATCTTGCATTTACTATCATTATCTGTATCCAAATCCACAACCTCTTAAATGAGGGCAACTTTTCCCTTACCCTTTTTACTTGCATGTTCAGTTTCTATTTTTTTTCTTTTTTCATGATCACTAACTTGCTCTCTACACTTCTCTACTATTTTAAGAATGATTTGGAATCTATCATCTAGGGAATCCCACATTTTTTCTACCTTTGCTGATACTTTTGATGCTAATTTTTGGATAGGCAAGGTTTTCTTATTCACCATCTCTTCGAGTGATGACTCTTCTTCATCCTCACAGAATCTTACTCCCCTCTTTTAGATAGAAGGATATCTATTATATTCCTCTACACTCTCTCTTTTCCTTAGCTCACCTTCTTCTTTAGCAACTTGCTCCAATAATCTTTGAACTTTATGGGTCCTAAGCTTAGAAAGTCTTCCTTAGGCATAAGTCCCAAGGGTTCTTCGCGTTTCATGCCTAAGCCCATCTATGAGATGGCGCAATTGATCCCTCTGCAAATAACCATGACTAGGACAATGATGTAATAGTGCATAATAGTGGCCCATGGTAGCATCCAAGGGTTCATGACTTCCTTGTTTCAATCCTTGGATTTGCTTTTGTAGGTTGGACACTCAGGAGTACATTTGGTACTTATCATTCAACAATTCTAACATGATACTCCACCTACGAATGGATTTTGGTTCTAAGGACTAGTACGAGCTCTCCACTTCCTTGACTAGTGTCCATCGAAATGACTTAAGTTTTTTCCATTCACTTTCTATGTTTTGTAAGGCACATAAATCATGATTTTCTTGTATATGATTTTGAGGATCAACATTGTACCCCCCTTCAAATCGTGGGATATTGTTCATGTCTAATCTCTTGATCCAACTATCCTTTTGGTGCCTTGTTGGGATCCTAACAACCTCAGTTATGTCTAACATACTTTGAGTAGCGAGTAGGGGTTCATCATGATCATCTTGTCTATGACGTCTATGATACCTATGTTGTTCCCTAATCTCTCTTCTTTCATGGTGTGTTTCTCTAGAGTGCCCTCATTCCATTTCTCGACAATTTCATCTATGACTCTCATTTCTCTTTCCCTTATCCTCATTGTCTTTTTCCTTATGACTACATCCAGATCTTGAAGGAGAGGGTGAAGGAGATGATAAAGGTGAAGAAGAAGGAGGACTATCACCATGTCGGTGCCTTCTTCCTTGTCATCAGTGGTCGCGACCTCGATTGTGGTTATGATCGGAATGTCTGTCTTTGCCATGTGCTCGTGTTCCTTTTTCAAATCCTTTGTGTCTATTGGTAACAAAATCCAAGTTATGGATAGTTGAATAAAGATACTGATACATAACCCCTTGACCGAAGTCAACAGGAGGAATATCATTATGTGGATAACTGCCTGAGGTAGCTTCACCACCCTCATTTTCGCTTAGGACATGCGAGACATTCTACAACAACTTTTCCTTCATGGATTCATGACATTTCTCCTATTGCAAATCCCTTTGACATTGTGCCTCCATGGGCCAGTACTCTCTCGAGTCATGATCATGCATGACATACTCTACCTATAAGTGCTACATACCAATTCGTGTGAGATCACAAAGAAGCATGCCCGGGATAGAGCGATTAGGTGGTAACAATATGTTACCTTCTAAGTCTCACCAATGCAGTTGTTCATCCTAGTGGAGAATAAAGGTAAATTTCAGTACATATTCATCGGGATGAACATATACCACATGAAACTATTGAGGGACTGGCAGATTATCATGTGTACTATGCCTCCGATTGTTACCTGTATCAAACCTACGAGGTGAAACACTTTGATATGAAGAAAGAGACATGACTATCTATTCAGTATCCAATGTATTATATATTATTATTTTTCTTTAACCAACCTTAAGGGTTCGTTCCAATGATGTGAAAGATTTCCTATGTCCTAATTAGCACACAAACAACAAAGTCCCCGGCAACGGTGCCAATGATAAGCAGCGAGGTATCCCTATGCTCAACCATATGAATACAAGTGTACACACATGATTCGGTCGAATTCCAAGGACGAAGTGCTTATGCACCTTTGTGAAACAAGAATGGGTTGGTTAATCGTTGTCTTTCCAAGCTTACTTGTATGTCAATATTGTATGCTTAAGTAAACTTAAGGCATATAATTTTTATACTTTTTATCTGTTTTTATGTCCTGCTGCTTATAAGGGAGGAGAGAGATAACTAAGTGACTAATTTAATTTAACAATTGATTAACTAGGCTTTAATTAATCCTAACACCAGTATCTGTTCTCACTTTCTGTACACATCCTGAACTAGTGCAACACTACTGGGATTACCAAGCACTAATCGTTACTAGGTTACCAAGTGTTACACGCATGCTCGAAGTAATTTTACTGAGTGTGCTTACATATGAGAGTTGTAGGGTGAGAGAGAGAGAGCATTAATTAACTAAGAATTAAATAACTAAAAATAACATTAATTAATCTATTCTGAATGTTGCAAGGTTTATCACAAATTTCGTCTTTATTGCCTTACACAAGGTGTGCTCAAGTACACAATGCTCGAATAAAGATCTATTCACTTTATGACTTCTACTGCGGGCACACAAAAATAAATCTAACTTTGAGAGGGAGAAAAGGCAAGAGTTTGGGTAAGAGACTAAGACTAACTATGCAAACCAAGTGTGCCCACCTCTTATTTATAGGTAATGGGGTAAGGTGCAATATCGAGTATCTGACATTGCATGGCAAGCTCTGATATCATAGACTCGATATCGCAGATTTGATATCGTGGTTCATCAATAATCATTGAATTAAACTTCAATTGCACACTGTTTATTAACATGAAATGTCTTCTTATCACAAGAGGCCATCTTTTTTTTCCCAAGGTAGTTCAAGTGCCTCAACAATACCGGGTGGTATATGCTCATCCTGTTGAGTATGTACCAGCCTTTACCTTCATCTTATATCAAGATGCATTGATGCAGTGGTAAGATATGGAAGGCAACATTGTGTTGTCACTTGACTAATTTGTTCCAGAAATGCTCCAGCTAATGCTTGCATGACATGGGCTTTAACAACTCCATGGAGAATATGAGATGTGAGTTCTTGACTCAAGGGATTATCATCGCACTGGAGTGAAAAAACTAAAGGATCGGTAGCTAGAGCACCAACACGAGCTTATGAAGGGCAAGGGGTCAAATATCTTTCCACATCTACTTGGCTCCATTGATGAAAGTGACCACTTCTTTAGTGATTTTTCTCTCATTAAATTTGTTCAAGGATCCCTCAACCAAAATGTATAATCCACAATCCATAATCTAGGTTCTAGTCAAAATGGATCCAATGACAATAATGGATTTGGAGAAGTAAGTCAAGAAAAGGAAGACAAAGGAGATCATGATCACAATTGTGGTTGCAAGAATCAAGGAAAGGATGATAGCCTTTAGCGCAAAGAAAGTTTCCATTCTTCTTCCCCTTCATTATCATCATCTTCTTCTTCATCTGGTTCAGATTGTGGCTGTAGAAGAAATAATTGTGATGGAGGTGAGTGATGAAACCAGAAAAATAGAAGTAACCATCAGGATAGTCATGACCAAAGATGTGGATAATCTAGAGAGGCCCATAATTAAGAAACAAGGGCTAGTAGGGAACATCATAGGCACCACCATCATGGCTTTAATGAACCTCTACTTGCTACTTAGGGCATGTTAAATATTGCAGAGTTTATGAGGATTCCAACCAGGCATGTGCAGGATAGTAGAATAAAGAGGCTTGATATGAATAATATCTCTTGATTCGAGGGAGGATATGATGCTGATCTGCAAAATCATCTTCATGCCTTCCAAGATGCATGTGCCTTGCAAAATATTGAAAATGACTAGCAAAAGCTGAAATTATTTAAAAGGATAGTTATAAAGGAAGTAGAAAGTTGGTGTTGATCCTTGGAACCATAATGAATCAGACGGTGGAGTACGATGTTGGAGCCATTTAATGACAAATATCAAATGTACTCCTGAGTATCCAATCTAAGAAAATAAATTCGAGGATGGAAACAAGGGAATCATGAACCCTTGGATGCTACTATTGGTTGATACTACTCTATGTTGCATAAGTATCCCAGACATGGATACTGATAGCTTGATTAACTTCGCCATATCATAGACGGGTTATGGTCTGAAACTAGGAAAACCCTTGGCATCTATGCCCAAGGGAGATTGACAGAGTTAAGTGTTGGCACATTTTGGCCATTTCATGGAACAGGCTTTACAAGGTTATGGTGATTTTTGAAAAATTTAAAAGAGATTGTTGAGTTTTATTTTTCACCTTGAAGTCTACCATGTTGATTAAGACAAACTTTGCTAATTGGTTCACATCCACAAAGGCATGGTTGAATGTCCCAAAATCTTAGAGGCCTTGTTCTTGCATCCTTGAACCAACCAATACACAAAAGTTGCAGAGCCTCCTTCCAAGGACCATGTCGCCCATATGCAAAAATCTTACCCTTTCTCTCCATGGGATCCCTGCTACTCGAAGAATTCATGAATAGAATAGATTATCCTGCACAACCCGCCAAAGAAATAAAATTTAACTATAGGAACAAGCCACCACGCAGCCTCTCATGAGGGATAGTGACGGGAGCAATACCAATCTATCCATGTGTCTGCGACAAAGACACTGCTGGTGAACTGATTTCCATGGAGGCACAGCAGCGGATGAACAGCAATCCCCAATGTCAACACCT
>MNCI01036663.1:0-118926 GCA_015680685.1 Gnetum montanum | reverse complement strand
GATGCAAAGTAATTTGGGAGAATTGATATACCAATTAATTGAAGCTTCATTCGACACAAAAACTAGAAATACTAATGGAGATCTTGATTTGATTGAAAATTTGGGAATTGAAAAAGTTCTTGTAATAAAATTTTTTGAAGGGGATCAAGATTTGGAAAGAACTATAAAGAGTGATGTGACAGAGCTTAATCATATAGAAGATTTCACCTATAAATATTTAAACCTATGGTAAATATAGGCACTAGATATTTGGCTTCATTTTATATTTCTTGTAAATGTTGTAATTTCATGACAATTGTAGCCTTTCAATTGAAATGGTGGTTATAACCACTACAATGGCCACTTGTCAACTACAACCTATTTTTTTCCAAAATGGGCCACTTGTCAATTAAAAAGGCCACTTGTCAACTGAATTGGACACGTGCCAACTGCGACTTGTTTCTCTCCATGATAGACACTTGGCAACTAGATGAAGACACTTGGCAACTACATGAAGACACTTGGCAACTACATGAAGACACTTGGCCATGGAATAGGACACTTGTCCATTGTAGCTTTTTTGTCTCCATGGTGGTTAAAACCACCAAAGATATTTTGTAACTTACCTAACCACCTTTGAGCCCTATAAAAAGGCTTCAGGGGGGAGAAAAGGAGGGATCAAAAGGAAAGTCTCACATCACACTTGGAAGATTTGTAAAGAAGATTGTTTGCAAGATGGCTTGCTAGAATAAAGATTTCAGCCTCTTTGTCATGGTCCTGTGAGTTATGCATTTCATTTTTTGTTTTGTTTAAATTGCTTAGCTAGTGGTTTAGATAGTATCATTCTTGGCAAGTAATTTTGGGATTTTTAGATTGCTCTTATTGTTCTTGTTGCCCAATAGGAATTTCTGTTAAAATTTTGCCATAGAAGCGCTTGTGTTCAAAAGGCCTTGAGAGCATTTTAGTAGTAAATTTCGTTATTGTGCAACGTTTGGGAACTGCTATTGGGTTGTTGGAAGAGAGCCTCTGTTTGTAGTCACGCCGTGGAACAATTTGGTAGTCGAGAGGGTTCAGAAAATCTTTGGTATTTTGATGGGACCAGAATAGCTTCTTTTTATCTTTAGAGTGATTTTCCGTGTTATTTCAATCAGAAATTGTCAAGTCTTTTAAAGGTTCTGTTTAAATGCAATCGTTGACATCTACTGTCTAGCCAAAATGGAGTCTCGTACATGGTAGTTTACGCAGCAATTTTTGGTAGTACAGTAGGATTGTCTTGAAGATATTGCTTGTTTGAGTCTTGGAAGTTTGAACAATTCATAGATATTGAATTTGGAATAGCTTTATTGCGAAGTGTTTACTCGTGTCATTTTACCTTGTTTAAATATTTGAGGTCCACACAAATCTGCTTTCTTTTCTTTCTGTCTATTTCCTTTGAATCTTGCTCTATTTCTAGTTTTCTTGTGGAACTATATATCTCTCTCTGGGGAAAATTAGGAGTAGATTTGCGGAGTTGTGCTCAAATGTTTATGCAAAATTTTATTTGTTACAAGCAGGTATTATAGGGACCGCGTAGACTAGGTAGTTTGAACAAAATAGGAAATTTACAACAACTCACAATACTTGATAAAGTTGGCTGAATCCCTTTAAGTAAGTCATTTGTATTTCACATACACGCAATCGTTACATTGCACACAACCGCACGCCGCAACAGCACACACACATACTCACATTAACTACTGAGCTATTTGGAGGTATCTGGGCCTTGGTGTTGCCAGAGACCAGCGGGCACCTAAATCCTGTTCGAGGACACTCGTTGGCGGTCACGTCCCAAACGGTCGCCAACATTAAGTACTTGTCATATTTAAAAATTAATTAAGATAGGAAAATGTGAAAGTGCAGAAGAATACAATAGAGACCCTTCTATTTGGAAAAAGGGGGTTAGATTTTGTGACAGTGAGGATGAATTCACCAGAGATGAGGTGGTTAATTAGAAAACCTTGCCATTCCACAAATTTCAATTAAAAATTACAACTAAGGTTGATCAATTATGGGACTGCATGGATAATAAGTTTCAAGTTGTTTTAAAAATTTCTAAAGAGTCCAAGGAGCAAGGTGGTGAGCGAGAGCGTTGGAGACATAAGGAAGTTGAACATGTCAAATCTAAGGGTAAAGGTAAAATAGCTACAATAGAGATGGTTGTAGATATCTATTTAGATGATGATGATGGATGTGATGCCTACCAGTATGAATTTCCTAAGGGATGTTATCCAATTGTATCACACTTGCAGGAATCTAGGGTGTATGCCTTACATCCACGACTTGCACAAAGGTAAAAGCCCAAAATATTTCCTTATTCACAAGGTAATCCTTGAAAATTCCACCAACCATAGTAGTACTACCCAAGAAAAACTCCTCTGCAACCTTATGAAGTGTACCAGCAATGGTAGAAATCCCAATCATCCGCATTGCCACCTCCAAGATAACAATACCCTTACCGGCAACTAGATCCCTATGGTTACTATGTTCAACAACCTTCATCTCTGAGGGACTCCTCTGATCATGTTGTTGCTTACCAACCTCACCAATACCTTCCTAAAACATACCAATCACCCTATCCATGGATGGATGCCACCTACTATCCTCATGCACCTCCTATTCATGCATCTACTCCGCCACCTCCTGCACAGCTACCACTTACTTCGTCCATGCATGGTGAATTTCCTACACAACCATAGCAAAGGAACACTATGAGGGTAGTTAACTTGAAATTGGTTAACCCATCTAGAAGGTCAGAACCACGAACAAAGAAAAAACCCTTCTTCTAACCTCACAATCCACCAAAGCCCTCAAACACATCAATGGTTGATAACCCTGCTCCTCCACTTTCCTATATTTCCTCTCTATTTAAGTCCCCTTCAAACCAAAATCCTTCTCAAATCTATACAATAATGCCAACACATGTAGTATCCGATTTGATTCGATCTGGTAACTTGCTTAGAAAATTAGCTGATCCTAGGAGTCCCCTAGTTTACTTACAAATTATTGAGAATGAGCCTTGAAAAGCTCTTCTTGACTCTGGTTCTAGTGGTAATTTGATCTCTCACGAGATGTATACAATGTGGAACCTTTCTCTTTTGAAGAAGAGCAACATCTAACTAGAACTAGCAAACTAGTCCATCACTATTCCATTGGGATTCGTTGAGGACATTGTCACCACCGTTTGTGGGTGGTCATATTCCGCTAATTTTCTAGTAACCAAAGTGGAGAACTGCAAGGGGGACTTTCCAATTATTATGGGAAGGACATGGTTAAGTACTTTGGATGCCAAAATGAGGGATCTTTCCTTGGAAATATCAAAAGAAAATGAATTTGGAAAAATTGAGAGGAAGAGATTTCTATGTATCGCGTATAGCGATTCAGGGTACCATTGTGTGTAGAAGCTATGGTCAGTAAAGTAAACATTTATCTCTTCATGCAAGCAATGTGCACCAAAAGCTGATATCTAGAGATGTCTGTATGCAGCAACCACAAAACAAGAAGGCACCTAGTTGCTGAAAACTGATGCTAATAGTAGCACATTATGCATGGAACCTACTTAGGGCCTAACGTATGAATATGTTTCAAGTATGAAAGAACTCAAGCAAGTTCATCACCAGCTCTCCAAAAAAGCAAATGATAATGTCAATTGGGGTGAGCTAGAAATTCCTAACAATTTTAAACAAGAGCCCCTTGAACTGAAGACACTACCGACTAGAATGGAGTATGTATTTTTGAAAAATGAGAGGCTAGTTATCATTAACGCCAAGCTTGTTACAGAATAGAAGAAAAAGTTGATAAAAGTTGTGGAAAAGTGGTCAACAACCTTTTCTTGGTCATATTCTAAGATCATTGGGATAGATCCAAGAATATGGCAGCATTAAATAAACACTGACCCCACCATCAATCCAAAACAACAGCCACAACAACGTTTGAATCCTAAGTTAAAAAAAAATTGTTAAAGAGGAGATTGAATAACCCCTCAAGGCAAGATTCATTTTCCCTATCATAGATAGTGAGCGAGTTAGCCCACTTGTGATTGTGCCAAAGAAAGAAGGCAAATGGAAGGTATGCATTGATTTCCAACTGCTCAACATGGCAACTTTCAAGGATGATTTTTCATTAGCTTTCGTTGATCAAGTGCTAGACACCATTTCAAGGCACAACTATTACAGCTTTTTGGATAATTAGAGTGGCTATAACCAAATCCAAATTACACCAAAGGACTAGGCAAAAATAACTTTGACAAGTCCCTAGGGGACTTTTTCTTACCAGAAAATGTCATTTATTCTATGTAATGCCCCAGCCACATTTCAACAATTAGTTCTCAGCATTTTCCAACAATAGATTAGTATTAGGCTAGAATTTTTTATGAATGATTTTTTCTACCTATGAAGCTACTATCGAGCAAGCCCTAGACTGTCTTGAGCAAATGTTGAAGAGATGTGTTGAAAAAAACGTCTAGATCAATTGGCAAAGGAGACATATTATGGTCTAGGAAGGCAGAGTCTTGGGGCATCGCATCTCAAAATCAAGAATCAAGGTGGACCCTAAAAAAATATGGGTCATCAAAGGAATAACCTGCCAACCTGAAATAGTCAAAGAAGTTCAATCATTCCTTAGTCATACTGGCTACCATCGACGATTCATCGAGAATTTTTCCAAAATCACCAAGCCATTAGTAGAATTAACAAAGAAGAATGCATCATTTGTTTGGACCCCTACATGTGAATCGACATTTCAATAGTTGAAGCAAAAGCTTGTTGAAACTCCCATTCTTCAAGTACTAGATTGGTCTAGACCATTTAATGTGATGATTGATGCATCAAATTATGCTTTGGGGGTAGTGCTTACGTAGATGGATGATCAAAAACATCCATATTACATTTACTATGCAAGCTAGAGCATCACAAGTGCACAACTGAACTACACCACCACAAAAAAGGAGTTTATGGCAGTGGTGTTCGCTTTAGAGAAGTTCAGGCATTATGTGCTTCGATACAAAGTGTTTGTGCACACAGATCATAGTGCCATCATATTTCTAATGAAAAAATCGATGGTGAGCCCCTATGTCATATAGGGGCTCTTGATTTTACAAGAATTCAATCTCACGATGGTAGATCGTAAAGGTATGGAGAATGTGGTCACGGATCACTTATGGCAACTAAGATGGGATGACAAGGAGAAAGAGAGCTCTTTATCAGACTAATTCCCTAACAAATCTCTCCTTGAAGGTGCTATTAATGCACAAATGCCTAATGAACCAAAATGGTATGACACCATCCTCACTTATTTGCTCAAGCAAGAACTGCCACAAGGGTTGGACACTAGAAAGAAATAACAGTTTCTTCACCAGTTCAAATATTTCATGGAGATTAATAACAAATTTTACAAGGTTTGTACTGATGGCCTAGTACGTTGGTGTGTTCCTGATACGGATCAACTATTCATTCTTTAGAATTATCACAAATGTCCTTCTGGGGGCCATTATGCTAGGAGATGCATAGCCATAAAAATCCTCATGGTAGGGTATTATTGGCTAACAATCTTCAAGGATGCACATCAATTCGTCCATACCTATGATCGTTGCCAAAGGGATGATAGAATGACAGCTCGAATGGAGGGGCCACAAAAATGGATACAACCTCTTAAACCATTCAACATTTGGGGCATTGACTTTATGGGTCCCATCACACCTTTATCAAATGAAAAGGCATATATAATAGTCGTAGTTGACTTTTATACCAAGTGGGTAGCATTAGCAGCCGTCGTTAACTATACATCCACCACTGCTGCTCAATTTGTATAACAAAACATCATAAACAGGTTTGGTGTACCTCATGAGTTAATTTCTAATAATGGAACTAATTTTATAGGTGCCACTTTCCAGAAGCTGATGCAACACTTGGGGGTTGAACATAAACTCACAACACCATATTACCACCAAGCCAATGGTTAAGCTAAGGTCACTAATCGGGAGATTACAAAAATATTAATGTGTACCATTAGCAAAGATTAAAGGGACTAGAGCACTAAATTAAATGATGCGCTTTGGGCCTATCACTACACATGGAATCTTTCCATAGGTTATTCTCCCTATGAGCTTCTGTACGAAAAACTACCAACATTGCCCATCCAATCCAAGCTCTGTACACTCTCCACAACCTATGACCCTGACCTAGATCTAAGTCTAGCACAAAAAGAATGATTAATGAGTCTTAAATTGCTAGATGAAAATTGATTAATGGCCTTGTCATCGAACAAAATGCATAAGGCATTCAACAAGAAACGCCATGACCTCAAAATAAGAAAAGTCAAGTTTCAACCAAGAGACAAGGTTCTCTATTGGAATCCTACACATGTACCCCAACGAACCAAATTTCAAACATTGTGGGAAGGACCTTACATTATTGATGAGACTTTTCCATCTAGAACCATGATCATCTACAAACCTAATAGCCCAAAAGAAAAAACAATTAGTCAACATTAAACAAATAAAACCTTTCCATGAGCTCAAGCCAACCAACACACCAAACACCTTATCAGATGAACAACCACGTTCAATCTTTCGAATCTCTCCCTTCCAACTTAGTCATGTGGGAGATGGCCACCCATACTAACACCTTAGGTGACTCCTTAGTTTCTTGACCTTTTTGTTTTACACATTTTTGGTTTTACAACTTTTTGTTTTCATCTTCTTTGTTTTACATCTTTTTTTTACATATTTGTATTTTTAAAGTTATTGGTTTTCCCTTAGGTTTTGTTTTACACCAATGTTAATATATTTAATATTTATTGTCTACATTTTTAATTTCTTTTATGGTTATGTTTGCTTCTATTTGATGTGTTTCTCTACATTTTTTTGCTAATAAAGTGTCAGGTACAATGGTAATGCACTACTCGATGGTGGTATGCTTCATTTGTAATTTGATTGTTGATGTCTTGTTTTTTATTGTGACTATCGTTACTGATGACTGGGACATGGTTTCTTTTCATATAATAGGCAATGAGTCCACATCATCCACCCATCCACATACTCTATAGTTTTCCTTGTTTTGGAAGCATGTAGTCTCTTCTTCATTAATGCAACTTTAATAAATTGGTGACTTTTGTAGTTTCCAGAATTAAGAAGAAATCAAAGGATTCGATAGGGTGTGGATTCAAAGGGATGAAGTATTCATTGTCCTTTTCTATTTTCCTGTGTGCAGGGGTGTCACTTAGAGTTATATTTTATTCTCACTTTCACCATGTTTGTACTTAGGAGTAACATGAGCCAACAACATCAAGATATCACATGCCTAAATTTGAGTTAAACCATACGTTTACACTTCACTAATTCAATGTGAAAAGATAATGATCATGAATTAATTATCAACTTCTAGCATACTTACATTACCCATCCATAAATTACAATCTAGTTATGTGTGTGCATTTGTGACCTATATGGTAGAGTGTCGAGATACCCACCTATTCATCACTAGCCTTAGTAATTTATTTAACATTGTAGAACCTTGATACTAGAACAATTGATCATTTTCTTAACTCATTTCATATTTTTCTCATGTTACATCCAAAGTAGATACTTTTGTAAGAATACCTAAATGTACTATTACACATGTTTCCCAGATTGGAATTATGAATATATTAGATGCGATAGTTTTAAACTATGTTCTCGATATTCCTTCCTTCAATGTCAATCTAATATTGGTTAGAAAACTAGTTTGCCATATGAATTGCAAAGTAACCTTCTCCTTTGATTGGTCTATTATACAAGATCAAGCCTTGAGGAAGACAATGAAAGTGGGTAAAGAAATGAATGGCCTATATATTCTTCATCCTTTTGCCAAGGTTTCCAATAAATTTTGTAAATATATTTTCCATTATATATCTATTTTTTCCTCATTTGATTTATGGCATAAATGATTGGAATATTTATCTAATACTTGCCTGTAGTTATTAGCCAAAAAATACATTTGAAATTTCTATTTCTCATTCAGAACATTAAGGTGTTTTCCGAATTGCTAAACAAGCCTGATTACCATTTTCCTCAAGTTCTATTTCAAGAACTACACCTTTTAAGCTAATTCATTGTGACATATGGGGTCCCTACAAAACACCTTTCCTCATTAATGCATTATATTTCTTGACTATAGTTAATGATTTTACTAGATGTACTTTGGTGTTTCTTATATGATATAAAACTAAAACTCATTTTCTATTGAAATTATTTTGCACATAAGTTGAAACATAATTTAGTCATAAAATCTTACAAATTTGAGAGGTCAATGATATTAAGTTCAGTATGCATTCCTTTTATCAAGAAAAGGGTATCACTCATTAATGTAGTTCTGTTACTACCCTACAAAAAAATGTTGTAGTTGAGTGAAAACATTAACATGTTCTAAATGTTGCTTGAGCTTTAAGCTTTTAAGCTACTTTGCCTTTATATTTTTAAGGGAAACATAGTCTCACTACTGTCTATCTCATTAACTGAACCATCATACCAATTCTATTTAATGAAATATTTCATGAAGTTTTTTTCAATTATAAAACTTACTATAATCATCTTAGAGTTTTTTAATGTCTATGCTATGGTACTACACTTCCTAATAAAAGATCAAAATTTGATCCATGAGATAGAAAATGTGTTTCTTCTAGGTATCCTTATGCTCAAAAAGAATACATAGAGTGCTAAGAACTTTTGCTCAAGTAATCAAGGATCTAAAATGATAATAGGTAATGGAAGCAGAGATTTGTACATTGCAGTCCAATAGTACTTCGATACTTCTCTCTTTACCTCTTCATAAATGGACCATTGGTTATAAGTGGATGTAAAAGATCAAATACAAACCTAATGAAATCATTAAGTACTACAAGGCTTGTCTTGTATCTAAGAGATACACTCAGAAAGAAGGTTTGGATTTTTAGGAAACTTTTATAAATATTTTAAAAATTACTATAATGAGATGTCTTTTGGTAGTTTTAGCCATTCAAAATCTACACCTTCATCAATTGGATGTTAATAATGCATTTCTTCATGGTGATCTTAAAGAAGAGGTTTATATGGCTCTTCCTCTTGGTTTTGGTATGCAAGGAGGAACACATGTTTGTCACCTCAAAAAATCTCTATATGGGCACAAGAAAGCTTCAAGAAAATGATTTGAAAAACTATCTTATGCTCTCATTTATGCTTGCTACAATCAATTAAAGGTTGATCATTCTCTCTTCACATGAATATTAGGCACTTTATTTATAGTAGTATTGGTTTATGTAGATGATATTATTGTTGTTGGAAATAGCCTTATCTCCATTGCAACTCACAAAAGGTTCATTCATAGCTAGTTTCAGATTAAATATTTGAGACCACTAAAATATTTCCCTGGTATTGAAATTGCTCACTCTATTAAGGGTATTCATCTTTCACCAAGAAAATATGCTTTAGATATTCTTGAATATATAGGTTTTCTTGGTTTATGTCATTATTCATTTCCAATGAAGAAAAATTTGAAGATTAATAGAAATGATGGACCTTTATTGGATGATTCATCATTATATCATCACCTTGTTGAATGTCTCATATACCTCACTATCACTCATCTTTACATTACATATTTAGTTCATATGTTTAGTTAATTCTTGGATTAGCCTTGATAGCTCCATCTTGATGCAACTCATAATTCTTAGATATCTAAAGAAAGCACTCTATCAAGGAATTTTACTTTCTTCCTCAATTCCTCTTCAATTACATTCATATTGTGATTCTAATTAGTCTAGTTTCACTAATACTTGTAGATCTTTTATTTGGTATTGTACCTTTCTTGGAACCTCTTCCCTTTCATGGAAATTAAAGAAATAATTCACTATATTTTGTTTCTTTGTTGAAGTAGAATAATGTGCCATGGTAAGGGCTTGCTATGAACTTACTTGGCTTTTCAATCTATTGAGGGATTTATAATTATCTTATCCTCAACCAGAAACTTTATTTTTTGACAACAAGGCTACTCTACATATCATTGCTAATCCAATCTTCCATGACTAAGTCAAACATATTGAGATTGATTGTTATAAAGATTGTGAAAAACTCAAATCTAGAATGGTTAAAATAGTTCATGTGTTCACTACATATCAACCTACTAATCTCTTCATAAAACCTGTTGGAGCTATTTAGTTTTAATATTTAGTTGGCAAGTTGGATGTTCTCAATATCCACACTTCAACTTGAAGAGGGAAGGTGGAGCCATTAGAATGTTTCAGGTTTACAGTACTATAATTTCTCAGTTTCGACATTATTTCTAATGGTGTTGTAATGGAAATAATACTCTTTTGTAAAATTTTCTATGCTTGGTGTTCTCTCTATGTAATGTTTTCCATCCTTCTTTTTACATTCTTTAGATGGTTTCCATTCAACCTTCACTCACAAATTATATAAATATGTGGATTGTGTAAACCTATAAATGCATATCTATAACAATTTATTTTTCCTAATTATATTTTATTTTCATTGCTTTCCATTTCTAACACTAAGGATGACATTGTAACAATAATCTTCAATTATTATGATATACTCCTAATGCTTATGATCTCCTGGTAAACAAAGTGCAAATTGCAACACCTTGAATCAAATTGAATCATTAAGAACTTTATGAAACATAATGAAAACTAAATTTAGAAAGCAATGCATGATAAAACCATCACTATCACTAATTTTTCTAACTGATCCTTAGAAATATACAAAACTCACAAAATTTGTAAGAGCTTGAGAATGTTAAGAAATGACCAAAGGTTTACAGTAAGATACTATGAAGCATATACAAAGCGGCTTACGATCTTAAAAGTTTTTTTGAACTTTGCCAGATCCTAAGATTCATCATTTCATACTCAAGCGTTAAAGAATATGTAATGCCACAACCACACACTAGGATACCATCGTAAGATAGTAACTTACAAGACATGCAAATAATTATAAACAATAAATACAAAGAACTAGAATAATGGTGAATTCATCTAAGACTTACACAGCAAATACATGTGCTAACAAAAATCAATAAGAAATACTACAAGCACAAAAATGTTATAAGATAGATCAAGAATTGCAAAGGATTATACAAAAGGATGTTGGAGGTTCTCACAAAGTATGTTGATACACTATGGATGTTTAATCGTCAATGCTCTTACAAATCCTTCACCTTAATTTATATCCAAGGAAATTGAAGAATGAATTAAATGCAAGTTCTTGGGGTAGGCACCTCTTTATAATTTGTATCTATGTTACCATGTGAACTAATGCCAACCTTAAGATCTTGGAAAGAAGAATATACTAAAAATGTTGTGTATTCCATAGTCTTGTGTAAATGTCGACATCAAAGACCTTACTCCTTTTTCTATAAAAATTCATAAATAAAAAAAGGAAAAAACTTAGTTGGATATCATCATCTTCCCTAGGGTTGCAATCAATCGATTTTAGGGAATAGTGCATAATAGGGGATGCAACCAGTATTGACCAGTACTAACCCATTTTAACCTCTTCCTCATGGTTGTCACCATGTCCATACCATCATCTTCCAACCATTCCATCTCCCATACCATACGCTTTTCTATTTTCTTCCTTTTCTAATTTTTTCTCTTTCTCATCATCGTGAAAGTCTTGTTATTATAGTCCTACTATTTTCCATTTTTCTTCCTTATTTTCTAATGCTTCTCCTTTTCTACCATCTCCTCTCTATGCCATGTCTACCTATTAATGTTAAAGCTTTGCACACAAAATTTATGGTAATTTAAAAATTAGTGCAATCTATGAACAAGGGTATCACTAGCAAGAAAGTATTGTTAACCTTCTAATACAACTAATAATGCAATATAATAAAGTTTAATTGGAAAAATTTGATGGAAAATATATTTAATAACCTAGGAAATAAAGATACTTGTCTACTTGTAAATAATCTTGTTACGTTGTTGTCTTTTTAACATCAATCAATTCAAAGAGAAAATTAGAGGAAGTGATTAAATATTTTGTAAAGAATGGAAATTAATGTTTTTTAATTTTTTAATATTTTAGTTTTTTAAATTTTATTTATTTTATAGTTATTTATAACTCTATTCATAGCAATACAAATTATGTTAAATAACTAACTTTATTTATCATAGTTATTTATTAT
Organism: Gnetum montanum; assembly: GCA_015680685.1. NCBI lineage: Eukaryota > Viridiplantae > Streptophyta > Gnetopsida > Gnetales > Gnetaceae > Gnetum > Gnetum montanum. The sequence continues at coordinate 106,756 of MNCI01036663.1, read as the reverse complement.
TAAATATAGTTACCCATTATTTTGTGAATTAATATAAGTTATTCAATTTTTTTAAATTTAATGTGTATTTTGGTAAATATAGAAGTAAAACTATTAATAATTATTAATTTTTTATTTACAGTTTCTTTTATGACAAGAAACCAATTTGTTGAAAGAATTAAATAGTTAAAAGAATGTATGACGTTTTATCAAGAACTAGGTCTTTTACCTTGGGAAAAAATGTGTTCAGGTTGTAACATATTAATGAAAATGATATGAAATACTTCAAGAAAAGAAGGGTGTAGATTTGTATGTCCATAATGTGATGCTCATGTATTTTTCATGGAACCTAGTTTAAAAACTCAAAGTTGGAAATTAAAAAAAAATTCATGAGTAGGTATGATTGGAGTTGGAAATGCTCAAATAAATATGTACAAGTTCGAAATCAATTATCAAAACATACTATAGTTAATTGATTTAATTTTTATAGAAATGTATATACAGATTTTTTGTCAAAAATTTCAGAAAAAATTGAATGCCCAAAGAAGATTGTAGAGATTGATGAGTCAAAATTTGACAAAAAGAATATAATGGAGGTAGATGTGTAACAAATCATTGGTAGTTGGTGGAATTGAATGAGATTCCAATAATATATTTTTGGTAGCAATTGGAAATAAATCCAAAGAAACTTTGATAAATTGCATCTATGAGTGGATTAAACCTAGAAGCATTTTATATAGTGACATGTGGAAAACCAATGACTCAAAATGACTTCGTTAACTTTAGTTTGATCATAGAATGATGAATCATTTATTGCACCTCAAAAATCCAAATAACGGTGTTCACACCAATACTATTGAAAGTACATGGTGAGCCATTAATGCTCAAATTCCACAAAATGGATCACAAGAAGAGCTATATGATTCTTACCTAATGGAGTATATGTGGAGAAGAAAATTTGCACCCAAAAAAGAGGATGATTTTTTAATGCTTGTTAAACATATTATTGAGTTTTACATGTCACCTTGATCAACATAATTATCTTATGCTTCACATAATTAGATAATAATGAGTTTTTAACAAAGTGTAAATTTTTACCTATTAATTTAATATTCTATAGGCCATTATTTCTTCAATTCTCTTAAATGTATCTTATTACATTTTGCACAACATCTAATACACTTTAGCTAATTTCATTAACAAATAAAAAAAACTTTGAGTTCTTATTTAAATAATTTTAGCTAAATTAAATAATCTTAATATAATTATTTATTAAAAAAAGTTTAAGAACTCAAAGTTGGAAAATTTTAAAAATTATTTATTAAATAAAAATGATAAATTTATAATAAAATATAAATTAAAATTTTAAATAATAATAATAAATAAATAATTAAATTTTTCAAAACTAGAACTCAATGAGAGGTGGATTTTGAAATTTATAATATTTTAACTATAAGTACACAGCAAAANAAGTTTCAAAACTAGAACTCAATGAGAGGTGGATTTTGAAATTTAAAATATTTTAACTATAAGTACACACCAAGACATATAACCAACTTTGCAAGTCTTTATAGATGTTACTTTACTTAAATACATTTAGTGTATTTTCTTTAAACAATTAGATTATATCTCTTGTAGTATATCTATATTTCAATTCTTAACCCATTACAATATTGTAATAATAGTAATAAGTGGCTAAAGTGGTTAGAGAAAAAGTTGTTGATTCAAGTCATACTTAAGGTATTATAAAATTATTCTATAATTCTTTTAATATATCATGTTGGTGATATGTCTTGTTGTGTATCTATAGTTGAATTATTTCTAATTTTGACACCCTTATTTCCTATGTTGTAATATGTATAAGGATCATCACTTGGAGCCTTAATGGTCATATGACCATGAGAGGTCCTAGGATGATTAACTAAATTCACTAGAGCTCAAACTTAAAGGATTAAGATAAGTTAAAATAGTCATCATTAGAAGGAAGTTATGTTTAATACAAAATTTTTTCTTAGTTTTGTTCATGGAGAAACTCTATCAATAGCTTAAATGAAATAGTTTCCACTTAAATCACTCTTTCATATATTAACAACTTGTAAAAATGTACAAATGATGATAATAATGAATTTAAAAAGATTGAGTAAAAAAGATGATATAATTATACATTGTACAATGCTTTAAATTGATTGTATCATTTTTATAACAAGTTGGTTATAATTCCAAGCTTCAATTTAAATACATTATGTTATAATTTTCACTATTATTACTTAATTTTTAAAAGTACTTTAATAGGGAATGTATAAAGACCACCACTTGAAGTAATGGTAAGGTACTTATTTATCAAGTCATAAAGCCTAGGTGTAGGCCTAGGTGTAGCCACTTGAAAGAGTTTAAGCATTCATTCATCGACCAACCCTCCCAAGACCTTTCTTTGGTAGGATGAGCATTGAGCTTAGGGTAATGATCCTTTCTCTAGTGGGGATTATATATTGCTAGAGATAGGTAACTCAATTTATTAACTCATTGTCTTGTTAAATAAGATTTTTCTAGTTTGAATCACACTAGAGGCATTACATTATTCATCTATAATTATTATAAAGTATAGGTTGACTACATTTCTTAGGATGTACTTATTGTCATTATTGAAGATTTATAACAATAAGTTCTTAGCCTAGTAGTACAAGTCTTTACCTAGTAATCCTAGGTTGTAGGTTCAATTTTACTAGGTAGTACAAAGTTATAAAATTCTTTAAATCTTAGGGTGTACCTATGTTTTAATTATATTGGGTTCCAACATCCGCATTGGGGTTTATTACAATGAGGTGTTAGCCTAGTGGTATAGGTTTTGGCCTAGAAATCTTAGATCATAGGATTGAATCTACTAGGTAGTGTTGAGTTATTAACTTCTATAAAATAATAGGATAGCAAGACTTTTACAATTGCAGGAAAGGAGAAAGATTTGGGAAACAATTATGAAAATGAAAATGTGAATGTGATGGGAGATGGAATGATCAGATGATACTAGCATGGACATGATGATGATGGGGAAGAAGTGGTTAAAGTGGGTTGGCACTAGTAGTGTCCCTTATTGTGCTATATTCCCATGTCATATCTTGATATATTATTAATAAGAAATGTCAAATTATTCCATCATACCTTCATATTTTCCATACTCCATAGTCCTAGATCAATGTAAGGGTTCTCTTTTATAGAGGTAAAAAGAGGAGGTGTGACATCAGGTTTTTCTAACTTTACAATTTACAATAGTGGGCTAAACGAATATATGGAATGTAATAATTTTGTAATAGTTACTGAATGAATGAATTTATTTATAAGCATTGCAATTTTTATCATGGACCTAGAAATTAAAAGGATTAAAATTCCTTTCAAGTTCTCATCAAGAATAGTGGTAAGATTTACAAAATTAGGAATTCATCAAAAGTTAACAGGGATGCCTTAAGAAACAAGCCAAACATAGCTATGCAGTTATGCATCACCTGATCATGATATATTTCTCAATATTGATTATATCTTCTAGCATTTACCATGAACATGACATGTTAGTAGAACTCACCTATTAAATGAGTAACAATATAAGAGACTTTCTTGACATATTACATAGAAATCAACAAACTTACCATTTGAGTGTTCGTGACCTGTTACATAAAACTTACAAATCCAAGAAGTCGAATGCTAGCAACGTATAACATACAAATTAATAAGTTTACTAGCTAAATAGCATTCTGATGATGTTAAAGCCTATTTTAAAAATCTTAACTTTGTATATAACAACAGTTATATAGTAAAATGATGGTTAAAACAAATGTTTGAGGATGAAATAAGATGCCAATGGGCTACATATCGAAAAATTCTAGCCATGATTGGTGAAATAAAAGCGAGAGGATTTCCATTTTTAAATAGTTAAAAGCATTATTAAAGAGAGTTTAGATTTGTATTAGATCTATGAATTCCTTTGATCTTAAGGATCAACCAAGAAACATGCAAATCACTTCAAATGGAAATGAATGCTTAGAAACTAACAAGGAATTTGAGTAGATTACCTTTAGCAAACATGGAACCATTCCAATGTTGTATATATTCCTTGGGTTTGAGAGTTTATGGAAAAAGAGTTTAGAATGATTTCTACCCTTGATAATTACCAACCAAGAAATTATCTTAGCATTAATAGTTTCAAATAAATGGAGAAATTCCTACATCTACATTTTGAAAACCTTGTAGTCCTTTCTAGGGGGTAGTCATGAAAGAGACATTACTCAAAAATTTTGAAAGGAATTGATCCTAGATGTGGATCAAAAAAAATTTCTCAAGATGCCAAATTATTCATAAGAGATGCATTGAAATTCTAGCACTTCCAATTTCCTATAGCAAACTACCAAATATTTTTCTTTGAGTCATGAAAAATTGGAAGACTTTGAGGTAAAAATGTTTTATCGTCTTTATGGTCTCAGATTCAAAGTGTTGTGTAATGGTGCAATGCAAGAACTAACTTGTTCTGGCTACCACATTTTTTTTATATTGTTTGTATCATAATTCCTTTGTCATTGGGGAGAATACAACACAAGAGTCAACTAACATAGAAGAAGGCATGTGTAGTAGCTTTCTGTGATCAATAAAGGATGCTTTCATGGATATCCAAGTTTTTAAGAAAGTGTTAGCCTAAGCGTTAAAGATAAAATTTTTGATGATCAACTTGCTATGTCACTTTCATTCTTTGAATTTGAAAACTTCTTTAATCACTTGTTCTATATTTTATTTGGATGTTAAATATGACCTTTCTTTAGAAGTTAAATATTATATTCTTAAAGATGTTACTTTTTAGCTATAGCTTTAAAGAAAAAAGTTTTCAATGAAAGCTAAATAATTAATTTGTTTCCTACAATATTAATTTGATTTTATTTTGGACTCAAGGATGGAAAGCCTAGATTTTTTATTGTTATTTGTTCATATTTTATAATTGAAGCTTTCTTTTTTCCTTAAAGAAAGTTTTCTCCTTCATTTTACAAGAAACCCTTTATTGACAAGTAAAAACCTATGAAAAAACTTCTAGATAATGGCAAGACCTCATCCTTTTTCTATCCTAGAAAAGAGGTTTTTCAAGATTGGTTGTAAGGATGAAAACTTGAAAAGACATCTAATATAATTGGTCTTTTCTTTTAGACCGTCTCTTCATTGATTTAATGTATTTAGATTTTTTTTTCAAGATATTAGTTTTCTTTGGGGTTTGACAATCCTATATAAGGTTCTAATTTGAATATATGTCTTGGGTTGTACCTATGTTTCAATTATTTCAAGTTCCAACACTTGCCACACCTAGCCACCACCCTACCCTTGAGCACTAATAAGGTGTTAGCCTCTAGTGGTAAGACTCTCAATTTCAAAGCTCTAAGTTATCGGTTCAATTTTGGTCTTCCGCCTTCACCTCATGATAAAAAATTTTAATAATAGTAGGCTCAAGTAGTTATCTTAAAGAGTTTGCTAGTTCAAGTCATACTTGCAACCTCCTACCATACATCCAAAGTGGCTATATGTCTTGAAGTCTACTTATAGTCAAATTATTTTTGGTTTTGACACCTCCTACCATACATTCAAGTTACACATGTTTCGAAATATCTTTTATGATTAAACCTCTAACTTATAGACCACAAGATACATGTTGTAATTAAGTGAACTATGCTGCACTAAAATACTAATAACGAGGTGTTAACTGAGTGGTAAAAGCCTTTTCATAAAAACCTTAATCACATGTTCAATTCCTATGATCAATACTAAGCTATACATTGAGCTACTTAGTTTGATAGATTTAAGAGGATCATAGAGGATGGAATTTAAAATTTAGTTTTAGTTACAAAATTTAAGAAATAATAATATATTGAATAAATTCCTTAACTTATAGAGCTTAAGTGTACTCATCCACTAAGTATGGTTAAGTTGGTTAGCTCACATTGCATTGTATCCAAAGGTATTAGGTTGAAAGCTTAGTACCATTACTCTAATAGTAAGAAACTTTGTATAGATTGAACTACTTGAGGCCTATATATTGAGAAGAATCTTATTAGATGAAAGTTAAATTTTAATTTTACTCTCAAATTACTTTATACTAATTAGGATATTTCTCTCATGTTCTCACACTCTTTTGTGTGCAAATTATAGTGTAAAGCTTAAGTAAATCTTAATTTCTAACTACCATTTTCTAATAATCTACTATGTGCAAATATCTAATTATCATTTTCTCATACTTTGCGATGTATAAATCTAAATTAAATTATAACATGGATCTTTGGAAATTAAAATGATAGTGCAAAGCTCTATTTTTTGAATATTTAAAGTTATGAGATGTGAGAGAAATTTTTTAAAAGATGTGGTAGAAAAATTAAGCACATGATCCTATTCTTTTTAAAAGATCACATGCTTTAAAATAAGCCTTGAACACTCCCCTATTTATGTTATAAATTTTAACCATTTGTACTGATGTCAAATAACATGTGTCATATTACATATAAATGCACATAGGAAATTAGAGTCATATTGCCCCAAATTTTTAAAAATTCTTTTCCATTCATGGCTATTATTTCAAAATTATTGCATCTTTAATTTAAAATGAAGTGGATAATAGTTCAATTATCAAGTGCTAATTTTTAAATACCTTTTAAAATTATAGTATTAAATTTCACTTATTTAAATATATACAATAAATTAATAAAGTTAATGAATATCACTTTCATTATCAAAAATCACAACATAGATTATTTTTTGAACATATTTCTATATTACGTACATTGAAAAATTCTTAAAAATAGTTAATGAGAAGTGGTTTAAGGGTTTCAATCATTGTTTGATAAGAATTTGCAAATTAGATCAAACATTATCAATTTGAATAATTGCAAATACATTATAAGAATAAATCCTTTAATAAAAACTGAAAACCTATAAACATGCTTCTAAACAAAGGTAAGGCCTAATACTTTTCCTAACCTATAGAAGAAGCTTTTTAGGATTGGTTGTAAGAATCATCATCGTCATTATTCTAGCCTTGTCCCAAAAACATGGAGTTGACTACATGAGTTATTTTTTTACATTCACCTTTATGGAGAGCTAGATCTTTGTTTATTTATAGATTCTGCAAATCATCTTTGATCATTTTTTTCTTATTGAAATACCACAAAAATTTGTATGCTATAACCAATTTCATCATGAATTTTTTAACCCATGAATCTTGAGGTGAAACTTCATTGTATATGTGAAAATTATAACCCATAATGAGAAATTTCACATGCTTTATACTTTTGGGGCTAAAAAATGCCTCATAATTGGTCAAAGCCTCATTCCCCAAGTGAAAAAAGTCACATAGTATCTATATTTGGGCTTGGGGGTGTCAAAAATGCCTTTTGGAATGCTAACAAAGATAATTTTATGGGTTGCATTTTTCTATGTTGGAAACACATGTAGGGGGTAGATCTCACCTATAGCTAGCATGGATGGATGAGGGGTTTGAAAACTTTTTCCCCCTCAATGGGGACACCAAATGCAGAACTTGGAAACTTTCCCCCAGCCTAGAGAGTTTTTCCCTCAATCTAAGAAGTTTCCTCCCTAGCTTGAAAACTTTCCCCCCAACCTAGAAAGTTTTCCCCTTCCCCTAGCCTAGAAAATTTTCCCCTAGCTTGAAAATTTTTCTTTCCAACTTGGAAATTTTTCCCTAGCATAGAAAATTTAATCCCCCACTATGGAATCCACCAAAAGAAAAATTCATCACCTCATGCACTTCAACATTGACCAATCACTACAACAAATAAGACAGAGAGCTCAGCATGAAAGATTCATCCCTAGCATGGACGGTGTGCCATGGTTATTATTTTTAGTAAATGGAATGGCCATGGGGGAAGGTTCTTACTATGTTTAGTAACCCCCCAGATTTGGGCATCCATTTCACCTAAATTTGGTAGCCAATTTGCAACAAAATTTCATTAAATTTGTAGTTATTTGGCAGCCCAATCATAGCCAATTTATAGCTCCATTCATAGTCCAAAGACTTTATAAAAGCCAACCTCAAATACCATTTGAGGGATCCCAACAATGTTTCTCAAGTTTAGAAAGTTTTTGGCTATACTAGAAACACGCTTCTCATAATTTTTTTGAAGGTTCCACATTTTGTTGAGAAGGTAATTTTCCGTACACATAATTTTTCACAATTCCACACTTGGGGCATTCAAGCACTCATGAGTCCTTGCAAGTTCGCACATTTGCATGCTCTTGAACTCTAGTCTGGAAGCATTGTAGCCTTGAGTGATCCAACTTGCAAATCTAATGTTACAATAGTGAAGGAAGATTTGATAACATCAAGAGTGGCTTAGCACCTTGATCATGAAGCACACCACATTGACTTCAATAGGTTTTAAACTCTTGCATAAGTGAACCTCCATTTTGCTCATCTACGCACCATTTGTACACATTTCTCAAACTTATTCTTTTCTTTCTTAATAAAATTTTAAGTTTTAGGTATTGTATTCAAAAATCAATTTTATTTTCTATGCATTATTTGGATCCATTTATATTTCTGCATTTTTCATTTCATAAGTCCCTAGCTGATCTAGTAGACTACATAGGGCACCCCAAATCCCATTTCTCTAGTAAAGGCCTTGGGAATTCAGGGTTGGGAAACTACTTGCATTGAGGATTCTTGGTTTTCATTCTAGTAATCAAGGTTTTTAGTTGCAATAGTTTTTGTTGGTAATAGAAGGAGGGCCTAAACTATAGCCTAAGTTCTATAACTAGACCTATTATTTTCATAGTCATTTATAGCCAAAACCTTTGAAGAATCAATGCTAGTCTTCTCCACCCCCAACAACACCCCCCCCCACACCACCACAATCCAATAAACAAAACTACAATGTGGAAGTTGTAGGTGGTTGGGTTTTGGCTTTTCATAGCATTTACTATAAATTTTACAACCCAAAGCTAGCATTGGTATTCCCCCCCTCCCCTATTATTTTTATTGCCAAAATTTTATTTTCTAGCTTCCAAAAGTGGAAGGGTTCAACTCTTTCATGAGTTGGTTTTCCCCCCACATTTCTAGGTTGAGAAAATTGGAAGCCACCTAAAACTAGTTTTAATGGAAAAACACCAAATTTCCACTTTTGATTTCAGCCTTGCCCCTCATCAACATTAAGGTAGGGGTGTGAGATTCCCATCATCTTACCCCTCCTTTTCTTTTTGTCGTCTGCCATATCCAATTTGGAAGTAGTCAAGAGGCTAGTGTTGATGAAGTTGGAAATCAATTTTATAACCAAATCTACTTTCATTGAAAGTTGAAAGCCATTTTTTTAGCTAAAACCCCTAATGAATTCAATGCTACCTTTACCTTCCCTCCTTAATGGAAAAAACCTCAATGTGGAAGCTATAGGGGGTTTGGGTGTTGCAATTTCACAACATCTACCATGAATTCCAAGAACAAAGCAAGCATCGAAGTGTTGATAAAAATTTAATTTTTGTTGCCATATTATTTTCCACCAAAATAATATTGGTGTCCATAACAACCAAGCCCACTTTTCCTACTTTTTTGGTAAAATTTGGAAACTACCAAAACCATCTTTGGAAGTGCCAATTTTACATTTTTATTTTCAAACATTTCCATCTTTACCACAACATTGAAATAAGAAGGTTTGATATTTCCATTAACTTATCCTCCTTCTTTCCTCCTCCACACCNCAATGTGGAAGCTATAGGGGGTTTGGGTGTTGGAATTTCACAACATCTACCATGAATTCCTAAAACAAAGAGAGCATGGAAGTGTTGATAAAAATTTAATTTTTGTTGCCATATTATTTTCCACCAAACTAACATTGGTGTCCATAACAAAAAAGCCTACGTTTGCTACTTTTTTCCTAAAAGTTGGAAACCTACCAAAACCATCTTTGGAACTGCCAATTTTACATTTCCCTCTTCATCCCAATATTGAAATAAGAAGGTGTGAGATTTTAATTAACTTATCCTCCTTCTTTCCTCCACCATGCATAGAGGCAATTGGGAGGCCAACCTGGATGAGGTTTGAAGCCAACATTGTCAATATTCTATTTCTAGTAAATGGGTAAAACCCCCTTATGCCCCACTTACTAATTATAGTAAGTACATCATTTTCTACTATTTTCATTTTCTTTAAGATTTTTTTAATCCCATTTGCTAGTATATACCATTTATAGCCTATTCTTAAGAAATCCTTAGTATTATAACCATTTCCTTTTGAAAATCCACCAAAGTGCCCTTCACCTTCACTAGCAAAGATCATAAAAAATAAGTCATGAGGGTGTATGATCCCAAAGACCCTGCGATAATTGATTGCAGGAGATTTTTTAGAGTCAAATGGGAGAGTTCCAATTTTGAAACCATAAATGAAGATTGTTATAACTTCATTTGTGTCAAAATACAAGCAGACATGCTAATCCCATGAATTGAAACTAAGGCAAAAAGGGAGTTTGAGCTCATACACAAGGGAGAGGGGAAAGAGTATATCACTTCCACATATGAAGAAATCACTCTTAGCAATGTCTATTCTAGCATCCTAGCCTAATTTATTGGCATAAAAGAGGAAGATGACAAGCGTACCTTTGGGGACCAACAAGAAGAGCAGGATGAATTTAAGGAAAAATATTAGCCTAAAAACATCCTTGGAGGATTGTTTCAAGAAGCATCCCCCAATGTCACAAAACCTTCCCCTAATGCTTTTGTTTTTTCTATGGGCATGATGCCCCCTTCTTCTAGTCCCCCATACCTTACTACAATAGATCCCACATTGGTTGTAGCCACACATTGCACTCAATCAATGCCACAAACAAGAAAATATAAGACATCAATGTTGTTTGCAAAATAACCTTAATATACAAAATCACCAATGGTGGTTTTTTCCATCACAAATCTACAAACTACTCACATGGGATCCACCATGGGACCCCCAGCAACACAAAGGTCATACACCATGTTTGTCCCATTTGTTCCTCAAGTACTGGCATAAACATCTTTTTCCTTATTTGGTCCTCAAGACACAACCCTATCGCAACCTTTTCATTCTATCATGTAATCCATAATGAGGTTGCAATCCTCACAACACATACTACAACCTTATGTACAAACCTTGCAAACTATGGGGCTACTGAAAGGCTTGGATCAAGCTTTCCAAATGATCCAAGACCTAACAGAGGAGTTAGAGAGGCTTAAATCCTCTACCATGAAAACCATTAAGATTATGGATTTCTACCAAGATGATTCCAGAAGTCCTATAGTTCCATCCTTGATACTTCCTTATTCTATCCCCATCACCAAATTTAGCAAATATAATAGAGAAGGTGATCCTAATGCTCACCTTATTACCTTTTGAATTGAATGTTTTCTCTTGAAACCATGTCCTCATACCATCATGAGGATTTTTCATATGTCTTTGACTAGGAAAGCCCTTGATTGGTATTGTGCATTACCTAGAGGATCCATAGCCTCCTTAGAGGACTTAGTAGCCTAGTTTGTCAACTACTTCAAGTATAACCTGAAGCCTAACATAACTCTTGACCAACTCATGAAGGTCAACCAAGGATCCTTAGAACTTATAGAAAAATTCATTCAGTAGTGGAATGGATTGTTGAATGAAATACTAGAGCTCATAGCCAAAGCTCGCTTGTTAGCCATATTCAAGGGATCAATTAATGACTTCATCAAGTCTAAACTCTACTATCTTGATTCATGGTCTCTTAGCCAAGCATTGTTGGAAACTAAAAACATAGAGGATGCCATGAAGGCTAGTCATGATCCAGCATATATATCATATAAAAACCAACATACTTGAAGAGACAAAGAAAGAGCAAAAAAAAACAACACTACCATAGCAACTATAACGAAGGACACCAAGGCCAAAAACTAAGGGCCAAATTTTAATTTTCCCAAGTTCCGTACTAATGATCATAATAACCAATCTTTCATTCCTAGAACCACTATATTGACAACAAATAGACCTAACTTCAAAAGGAAAGATAGGTCTAAATACACTATGTTGTCATTAAAACCATCTAAATTGCTAAACCAATTGTTAAGAAGTGGATGCATGCAACACAAGCAAATGACTAAAGTTGCTCAAAAGAAACACAAGAAGCTATGCTAAATAGCCAAAGATCCCTCTGAGGTAATTAAGTATGATCCCCAGCTACCTAAATACTTCATGTTATACCACTTTTTTCATTATCATTAATTGACTAGTAATGACATAGACTTTTGCATTGTGATGAAGGATGACCTAGAAAGGGTGATAGATAGGGGGGACTAGTGCTCAAGAGCCCCCTTTGTTGTAAGAGTAAAATAACAAGTTCCTCCAAGGGAACCTTTTATCATCAAAGTCTCCTAACCCAATACAACTCAAATAGGTATATCCCAACCAACTACACAACAACCCCCTATGATAGCCAATGCTACTACCTCTTCCTTATAACTAATGGTTGACAACCAAAAGATATAGCCAACCAAAGGAAGAAGCATAAGCAAAAGCCTAACAACAAGGGAGCCAAGCATACTAAGGCATGAAAGGAAGTGGATTCACGAAATCCTGCTCCCATTTCAGATATAACCATGACCTCCTATGTTCCATCCCCTTCAATGAACAAGACACAAGAAAATGCTAAAAGCCACAATCTAAAAAATGAAGAAGAACCAAAATAGCTAAAGCCTAAAGCTGAGGTTTGCATTTTGGGGTGAAACTAGGAAGTAAAGCACAATCATGATGACAAGCCCATGGCTAACAACAAAACCTTCCTCAATGCAATGGACCAAGTCAAGCAATCACTCAAGTAGAAAATAGAACCCTAAATTTGTATGACTTGATCATGAATTCTATCACACATTGTGAGATGCTAGTCAAAATGCTGAACTCCATATCCAATAGTGAGAATATTCTTGCTAACAAGAAAGTCATTCATATAGTGATGATTCCTCCATTACTAAGGGAGGAGAAGTCAACACCCTTAATATTTTGTGATACCAACATTAAAGTTAATACCAAAAATGATGAAGTGACTATAGCCCCTTTATTCATAACTATACGCATAGGAAAATTTAAAATACATTAGGTGGAAGTTAATGATGGAGCTACAACCAACATCATTCCATGCACCATTTTTGAACACTTGGATTTAACTGAGCAAATATAATGTACAACCACCATAGCTCTTAAGTCCTTCAATGAATCAGGAGTTTCTATCAAGGAATATATCTAGTTATATTTTGTAGCCAAAAAATAATTCCCTACAATTGCTAACTTCTTGGTGGTAGAAGAGATACTAGAATTTAACTTGATCCTAGGGAGGCCTTGGTTGGCTTAGTTACAAGCAATGTTCTTGCCCATCCATCAAGAAATTCACCTTCCTTATGAAGGAGGTGAAATCATTATTCATGGTGATAATGTAGTTCTTCTAGCTATCAACAATGTAGACATAGAATATGGATCTGAAATGGATCCTCAAGAAGTAGCTCCTAGCCATGAAGAGAAAAGACCTAAGACAATGAATGATGATAATGACAAGTAATGCAATACATTATGGGATGAACTCCCTTTTAGCATCATAAGTGAAGGAGATGGTGAATACAAGGTTGTGTAGAGTAGGCCTTAGTCATTCCCTGATCTTCTAAACATTAGGAAGAATATACACAAATAAAGTTCACTTTGACCTTTCCATGCCCTATGACTAGATGCATCGATAGCCAAATAGCCTTATTTTTCTTTTGCAATTTCATATATCTTTGTTATTTTATGCATGTAGCCTAAGTTTATTTGCATTGATTACCTATTTGCTAGAACCCTTCTTTATGTTTTTACTAAACATCGAAAAAGCCTTATAAATATGTGTCTACTAAGATGTTAAACTAGTGTTATGATTTTCTATGACCTTAAACTAGCACTATGTCTACTAGGATGTTAAACTTTTGTTATGTCCATGATGATCTTATACTGGCACTATGTCTGCTAAGATGTTAAACTAGCACTAATGTTTTGTTATGCCCTTAAATTGGCACTTCATCTGCTAAGATGCTAAACTAGAACTAATAGTTCACTAAGACTTTAAAATGGCATTATGGCATGTCATGGCCTTAAGCTAGCAATGTAGCCATGATTTTGCAATATAACCTATGCCCGCAATGACCTAAAACTAGCAAACATCTTATCTATTATGATACTTCTTTCTATTAATTAGCCATTAAATGTTATGAACTAAAAAACATCAATTTAGTCATTTTCAATGTTTATAATGTTTATAACATTTATTACTATAGATGCATATAGCCAAAATAAAACCAAATTTTTAAACTTAAAATTAAAATGTCCATAACTCATATCCATAACCACAATGTGTAGCAAGCATGTCAAAAAATAACAACCATCCATAACATAGTCTTGGATATCCATAGCCATCAACATAAAAATAAGAAAAAATGACCCACAAGATAAACTATAGAAGGTTGTTGAGTGAAATTTGCAGGAGGAAGTGGTGGGTCATTCCCACCCTCACCATTGGGGCCAACGAAGTTTCCTAAGACTTGAAATGCAACAACATATAGCCAATTAGTAATCCATAGCCAAAATCATTACCTAAAGCAAAAACTAAAACATAAAATATATTAAACCTATGGAGAGTTTGGCTCTAGTACTTTTAGCGGTAGATGGAAAATGCCTTCCTCCAAATGATGGAGGATCTAGTCCTCTATCATGTTGACCTAGTTAACATCCCCAACATGAATGCTAGATAGAATATCAGCCCTATTTATAGAACTCAAAGTAGGGGACTCATGCGTAATAGCAGTTGTAGCAGTTTCACCTACAATAGTGATAACTTGAAGACTAGGGGATTGCTCCACCTTGAGAGTGCTTTCAAAAAGTTAATAAGCACTCTTTTCTTGGATTCCTTGAATGAACATCTCTTTCTTGTGTCATTAAATCAACTCTTCCTTAAGCCATTTTGAGTAGGCCCCACAATCAACCTTATACTAATGCTTGTGAACATTTTGTGTCTTTCCCCACTCTAGGCCCAGGCACAGTGATCCTGCCAATCCTTAACATTTTGGAAGATAAGGTCCATTTTCATATGCTGTTACACCATCTCTCGTAGGACCACTACTTAATGCTAAACAACATGCCAGTAGTAGGCCTAGGTAATCATCTTAGTTCATAATTTTCTTGAGTTAACCACTTCAACTTCCACAAAATCTTTATAGTCTCAAAGATCCCTAATCATATCCTCCTGCCTTTCGGTCATTTTCCTTAATGCCATAACTTCCTCTCATAGGGATTTGTTGGACCTCTCTAGCTTCCATAAAGAATTTTTGCATGACATTACCAAATCAATGGTACTCCCATACAGCTTCACAAGTACACTAGACACATCAAAGGGAAGTCTAAGAAAAAATTCTACCTCCATGTCTCTACTAGGGTTCCAGTCCATGGATGATGCTACATAAGCATAAAATACAACCATGAAACAAAACCTTAAATAGCCATAATGCAAGGAAAACCCATAATGCAAGCACATAAAGAAAAATCCTTACCTATATTAGGTGCAACTTGATGTAATCAATCGATGATGTCCTTAGCAATCCCACACAAGAACTCTACTTTATCTAGAGTCTCTATGGTTTCACATGCAACTTAGGGATAGCAGCTTGCACTAGTGGCTTAGAAACTACTATAAGCATAACAATCATCAAAAGATTAAGATGACAACCAAAGATAACCAATAATATATAACAAAAATATCAAGGCATAAGCATACCTAGCTCCTCCTCATCTTCCTCCTTTGCAATGATGATGGGAGAGGTACTAGGCACTACCTCTCTAAATAAGGCATCTAAATCATCTATACCTATATTAGCAAGTCCATCAAGCATAGGCTATTTTAGGAGCATCTCTTCTACAAGACTTTTTTCTTACCTCTGAAGCAACTTGGGCTACTATAACCTAACGTTTGTGTACAACCATGACATATAGAAAGTTAGTTAACACATGAAATTATAAAGTAGCCATACACTTTAGAACATGAAATAGGAAAATATAATCAATGAATACCTACAACTTCTTGTTGTGATGTCTTAAGCTTAAAGTTAAGCTTCTTTGAGGTACACTAATCTAATGTTGTGGATGCCTCCTCCATGGGTCTCTTGAGTATTTCTCTAGCTACCCCTTTGGCCTTAAGGTGTCACCATTTAGCCTCTTGGGCACTAGCAGGAAATGAGAGGGGCTCATCATCATTAGAGCTATTAGGAGACTCATACTAGCTAACATCAAGATTCTTAGTGCTGATGGATAAAGTTTCATCCATCTCCTTTGGTGGGTTCTAGGCCTAAACTATTGGATAAATGTGCTTTATCCAAGGCTTATAAAGTTGGCTTGGATCTTGGGAAATCCATCATCCATTTCTATACACCACTAGAAACTCCACAAACCTCTTTAGATAACCTACAAAAAGTGCAAACTACATATGGATTATCATAGAGATGTCAACATGGAGTCTAAGGATCTCCTCTTGAAGCCCAGTAATCAAAGTAGTCACCCAATCAAATTCGATGCCCTCCATCAATTCCTTATTAATGGTCCACCCTTGTTCTAGGAAAATTATCTTCTTTCATGATAGTAGCTTGGGCAATCTAGAAAACCTAAATAAAGGATATGATTCCATTGCTTTATGGTTCATGGAGCTATCCATCAAAATTATAGAATGGCCCATGTTGATGCCAAGCCACTCTATAACTTCTTCATGATGCCTTGATTTCCCTATTGTCCTAGTAGGAACCTCTACCCTATTAGCATAGACACCAAACAAATCATGAAAGAGGCCAACACCTACATCTATGTTCACCTTAATACCTTGGATGATGGTGCTAAAGTTATCATTTGTCTCATTGAAGGAGTCAATGCCATGCAACATCTTTGTAATAGGGATGGAAGGGATAGGTTTCATAAATACATTGAGCAAACCTACATGTTGGATGCTTGCTTGAATGTATCTAGGCACCTATTCCTTAGCCACTCCTATGTTGATGTCACATCACCAAACTTTAAAATGAGGGTGAAAGTGGTATGGTGACATTAGCTAAGGTGAAAGGTCTTTTGAAATAATACCCAAATATTAGCATCAATATGAATAGGTTCAAAAGCCAAGAAAAGTAATGACACACTTAGAGCCATAAAAAACTATAGATTCACCTTTACTTTTCTTCTATGATGTGGGGGTTCTAGCTACAAGGGTCTAATCCATGCAACCAACATCCATCCGCTAGTTGTGCATTGTCCCATCTTACACTTTTTGTATACAAAGTTGAATTTGGTGATGTATTCATTAAATTTTCCTCTTAATTGTTGATACACAACAACTTTGATTTGGGAACTATTGGGAATTCATCCGAAGCAGTTTGAGCCACTTCTAGGAATTGATCATTAATGATCAAGCCCTAATCATTGACCTTGTACCTATAAGAGGTTGTAAAGTTAATGAACTTAGGCAAGATAGTCAAGCCAAAACCATAAAAACATTACAATCACCATGTTTACCTATGTAGATGATACACAGTGCTAGCTAGATTCTAGAATAATGTGTGGCCTTTATGTGCCACCATTAGAGTATTTTCAATATTATATTGACTATACTCTAGCATTGAATAGATCTTTGTAAGGTAGCATGGACTTATGGCCTCTACTGGCCCCCTCTTAAGTCTTAGTCAATGGCTTCTTACTAATATACATAGTTATCAGCCCAGATGTGCCAAGTAATAGGATCTCCAAAACAACCCCAACTACATCCATGGAGAAGTGTGACCACAATGTCATAGTGAATTTTTTAAGGAGATATTCAAGGAAGCCCCTTGCCCTAGGCCAAAACCACAATGAGAGTTTTCCCAAAGGCATGTCATGTGGTGGGGTGTTGGATTTAGGATGATCTATGTAACAAAAAATACCAACCAACTCCACTATGATGAGCATGGACCTCAAGAATACCCTGCATGAAACAAAACAAAAGCATTATGACCAATTAGAATTTTTTAACATGTTAGGAAAAAATCCTAATTAGAGGTGAAATTAGCTTCTATAAAAAGCTCTAAGGTGTTTATCTAAATTAGCTTAAGGAATTCACAACAAAGCATTATCACAACCTTGTATAGCCTTACATTAAAATTACTTAGCAAATTTGGACAAAACATCTAGTTAGAGGTGAAATTAGCCTCAATAAAAAGCTCTAAGATGTACACCTAAATTAGTCTAAGTAATTTCGCAACAAAGCATTATTACAACTTTACATAACCTTGCATCATGTCCAATTGGAATTTCTTTACAAATTTAGAGAAAACTTCCTAAGTCAAAGGTGAAATTAGCTTCTATGAAAAACTCTTAGGTTTTTTATCTAATTAGGTTGAAAAATCCCATAAAAGCATTATTACCATATTTTATAGCCTTCATAGCCTAAATTTTATAGCCCAAAAGTATATCTTAGTCTAAATAATGCATAAATTCAGCAAATACCATCTACATTATGCATACATTTAGAAAGAAAAAACTTAAGTTTAGAAAAAACATCTAAATTATCCAAAGCATGCATAAATTTGAAAAAAAACATCTAAACTATGCACAAATTTAGAGAAAAGCATGATAAACTTAGAAAAAAGCCATGTAGCCATAGTAAAAGCTTACTAAAAATTAAAAAAAAATGTTTTAGTTTTCTTAAAAAATAAAACTAAAAATTAGTTTTGCAAAAGAAAAACATAAGTTATACATATCAACCACTTCTATGTACCACAACTATGACATTTCCTTATTCACATAGCCATAGCCAAAAAATTCATAAAACATTGGTTCGATCTCCAAATGGAGTGATTTCACCACTATTTAAAACCTAAATCAAGCCCTATGTACTTAATCTTATAAAAAATTCAAAAACTTTCTATTTATGTAGGAAAAATTCATTAATTTGGACAATAATTTAAAAACAACAAAAGCACCCTTACTACACATGCTTAGTAAAAAATTCATAGAAAATTCATTTTTAACTCCAATTAGAGTGATTCTACCTCTATTAGAATGTTGAAGCCAAAGCCTACGCATCCATACCATAAATAGAAAAAAATGTAGTCGTTCTTTTGTAAAAATTTCACAAATCTACGTGAAATTACAAAAGCAGCACAAACAACCTAACCACACAACATTATGAAAGCAAACATAACTTCCTTATTTTAAAGTTAAATTAAATAAGAGTACAACCATTAGGAAGCTTTAAAAAATGGCTATAAACCCATAACCTTTAATTTTATATATGTATAGTTTTTTCACCAAGAAAGAATACACAACTTGGTTTGCTTTTTCATAGAAAAATTTCAAAATTCCCAAAGTCTAAATTTTACATAGCCATTAAAATAGTTGAAAGAGTCAAAACCATTAAAACCTACTTAAAGTCTCATCAAAATAGTGGGGTAGGATTTTGTTAACAAATCCTAATGCCTAAATCTAAAAAAAAATGGCCATACCCTAATATTTTAAGAAGAAACCACAAAACAACAAGCCCTATTTTCAAAATCAAACCCGTTAAAGCTAAAGGGACAAAACAACTATAGATCTACATGGGAACAGTGAAAATAGGAGATGGAAATTTATCAAAATTCCATTTTAATCCCTCTATTAGAGTATATCTGAAAAAATAGTCTCAACATCTAAAAAAGCAAGAAAACTAAATCACAACAAAATAAAGGCAAGAATAAGTGGAATTTCCTACCTTGGGGAAGTGAAAAAAGTGCTTGAATAGAGATAGGCCTAGGATACTTTGATAACTCCCTTGAATGCTCATCCATGCTTTAGATTTTGGTTCTTACTCTTTTCTTCTCTCCATTTTAGCTCCATAGTAGGCTTAATGTTGAGAAAGAGGGAAATTAGAAGAAGATGGAAGTTCTATGCTAGCTATAGGGGAGATGAGAGGCTTCCATGTTGAAGATTAGTTGTGGTTACCACAAGAATCTCTCTAAGAGCTCTCCTCCAATGTGCTATGCTAAAAGATATTAATTATAATCAAAATTTACAAAATTTATCTTATAAAACCCATCTAAAACCTAAATAAAACCCTAGTTGCTATTTTAGTGCACCATTAATATAAGTGCACTAAAGAAAAAGGGGGGGAATGTCTAGTTCAAGTTGGTTTTAGGAGGGTAAAACAACTTCAGTTTTTGAAATTTTAAATTTTTGAATTATGGGCCCCACCTTGCACCTTCCCTTTCAGCCAAAATTTGCACCAACACTAAGATTTTTTGCCAATTTTGACACTTCAAACATTATGGAAACCTTAATTTAATACTTCCACATTGGGAATGGCATTCCAAACATTGAAACATGCCGATTAATTTACAAATTCATTAGCACTACAACATCTTTATACTTTTAGTAGCCCAAACTTGCCTTTTTTCAATCCCAGGTTTTTAAATTTAGCCAAAACATGAGCAAGGCTAGGTACCCATGGATTTCCACATTCTAAAAATAGTATCAAGCATGGAAGAAGGAGGGTGGCACTCAATCTTACCTCCCAACACTTCTCTAGCACATGCTTGATCCCAAAGTGAATCCCACATGACCTAGAACATCTCTAGGCATCTATGGTAACCTTGGAACCTCACAAAACCTAATTAAAGCTGGTCAAAACTAGTTGAAATATAGGATTTGATGTGTTCCACATTTGGGGAGGCTTCTTCCATGCTAAGCCTTTCACCCATAGTGTGGATAGATGGGAAGAAGCTAAAAATGATCCAAATTGATGACCTAATGAACATTTCCTAATTCTTGCTGACTCCTAGACCTTACCAAAACCCTTTGGAGCTTTTGAAAGTCTAAAAATGGGTTAAAATAATAAAAATATATCATCCCCTTCTCATTCATAGTAGGTCCATCATTGAACATGTGGATGAAAGGAGCAGATTTCATGAGGCACTTAAAAGCCTCCAAACTATCAAATCTTAACACCCAACATTAACCATCATTAACAATAGCCTTAGAGGTTAACATACATGATCGATTAGCTTCTAATCTAGCATAGATCTAAATTTTTTGGTTTAGGAGAGCTCTTATATGATGAGCCTTCAAACCCTAGCATGGAAAAAAGTGGTGAAGGATAAAAACCCCATCATAACCCCCAAAATAACCAAATGTTAACCTTAGGCACTAATGGCCAATGCCAACAACCCTATGAGTATTCATGCATAGCTAAATCAATCATAAATGATCAAAAAAAATTTCCCCAAATTTCCAACCCTAAGAATGTAAACCCTAGTATGGGAAAAGTTGGGAAAGCTAGAAAATTACTCAGTGATCCTTGAAATAGCCAAATTTTGATACCAGAGATTGACCATTAACACTAGCAACTCTAGATGTTGACATGCATGGTCAATTAGCTAATGATCTAACCTAGATCTAAAATTTTTAGTTTAGAGGATCTCTCCAATGCTAATCCTTCCATCCCTAGTGTCAAAATAATTGGAGGGAAGCCTAAAAAACCTACTCACATCCTCCAAAATGACCAAATCTTGACCTTAGGCATTGATGACCAATTCTGGCAACATTATGAGCACTCATTCATAGCGAAATCAATCATAAATGATAAAAAATGATTTTCACTAAATTTTCCATGCTAAGCATGGAATACCTAGAATGGAAAAAGAGGGGGAGCTCAAAAATTCCTTATCACTCTTAAAACAACCAAAATTTGACATTAGGTGTTAATAGTCAACACTGGCAACCTAGGAAGCCTACATGCATGCCCAAAAATGAATAAAAGAGACCAAAAAGCTTTCCTCCAATTTTTCCACAATAGGCATGAAAATTCTAGTGTGTAAAAAATGGGGGAGTCCAAAAAATGCCTTAACAACCCTTAAACAATCAAATTTTGATATTAAATGTTAACAATCAATGATGATAACCTAGGAATCCTACATGCATACTTGAAAACAACCAAAAATGATAAAAAAATATTTCCTTCAAATTCTTCATGCTAATCATGGAAGCCCTAGTGTGGAAAAATGTTCCAAAGTTCAAAAAAAGCCTTATAACCCTTGAAATAACCAAATTTTAACATCGAGTAGTAGTAGTTGGTAGTAGCGACCTTAGAAACTTACATGCATGGTCAAAAGTGGTAAAAAATGATGAATAATATTTCCCTCAATGTTTTGAGTGAAGCATGAAAGCCCCAACATGGAAAAATGTAGCAAAGCCCAAATACCACTCATCAACCTTTAGAATTTGTTTTTTTTTGATAACATGCATTAACCATCATAGCTAGTAATCTTGTGAATGCACATGCATGGGATAAAGTGATCATAAAGCATCAAAAAGTTGTTCCCCAATTTTGCATGCTGAGCATGGAAGCCCCAAGGTGGAGAAAATGGGGGAAGTCCAAAAACCAATTAAAAAACATTTAAAATAACTATTTTTGACTCCAAATCCTAATCTTCAATCCTAGCAACCCTAGACACTAACATGCATGGTTGATTGAAGTTAAAATTTGGCTAGATCTAAGTTTTATGATATGTCCAGACTAGAAATTTTTCCCTCCATGATGCATAGTGTGAAAATTAAGAGAAAAAACCATTTAAAGTCCATGAATACCTTAGAAAAACATTAACCAAGCTTGTATGCACTCTAGGACCTTGCCAACGTCATTTGGAGCTTTCAAACATCAAGAAACTAATGTTAGAAGGCCAAAAATTCATTTTCCATTATTTTCCATGTTGCACTATCCACCCTTAGCATGAAAAGTAGGAAACAATTTCAAAAAACATTTAGAAACAATCAAAGTTGCCGAAATTTGACACCAAACCATAGCCCTTGACTTTGGCAACTCTAAAAGATAACATGCATGATTAATTATGACCTGAATTGGCCTAGATCTAAGATACCTTCATCCTCAACATTTAAGTAACTTTCCTAGTGTGGAAAGAACGGAAAAAAGTTTCTTTTCCACTTTTGAAGGCAAGATGACACTCCTAGAAGTCAAAGATCTTTGCTAGAGAAACCTAGGACATTATAACCTCAAGATTTTGCATGATTGACCTTATTTCAACCTCCAAAACATATTCCCCCAATTTTTCCTAATTAGGGTAACTCCCCTAGTGTGTAAATAAGGGGAGAAGACCTTAATTACCCTTAAACAAACTTCAAACATGCCCAAAATCAACCAAAAACTTGTAAAATCGATGTTTGTAGCCCTAGAGGCTTAAAAACCTAGTGAAAGTACTGTGAAATCACTTTAAATCTATCAAATAAGTGTCCCCATATTTTTACACATCAATGATATTATGCCCAACATGGAAAAATGGGGAAAAGTGATTGAAATAGCTATATACCCTTAAAATAACCTTAAATTTCCTCAAAATGAAGCTAGGAGATGCATAAGTTCCAGATCTAGACCCCAACCACCTATTTGACCATTTTTGACTTCATTTTTACTTTGATTTTAGTTCCCCATGTTTAACCCCCCTCTTTTCCACCTTGGCCAATGTGGAAACAAGGGGGTAAGTTTAAAAACCTACTTTTTGACCTTTATAGACCTCTAAAGATCCCAATTTTGATGGATCTAACTTGATTTGGCAAGGTCTCGAGAACTCGTTTTTGAACCTCTAAGCATCCTACAACATACCTTTTTTAGTTTCCATACTAAGGGTTCGTGTTTCCATGCTGAGATCAACATAGAAACTTCAAAGCAATTGATTTGTGGGTCTAAATAGTTTAGGAACAATCCTAATTAACACTTTAACTTACCTAATAGTCCTATAGCCTCAAAACATGGCTCAGTAAGGCCTAAAACTAGCAAAAACATCATCATTTTTAACCTATATTAGCCAAATTTTATCATGTATAACTTATTTTACTTAAGTTTTGCCTCATTACATAATGTTTTGGCTTGTTTTTTGGACTTATGTTGTCTTGGCAACATTTTTGAACTTCTATGGCCTTTATACAACATTATATGTCCACCAAGATTATAAACTAGCATCATAGTCCACCAAGACTATAAACTAGCACTATGGCCTACTAAGGCCTTAAACTAGCAAAATTGTGGCCTTTATTGATAGTTTTTAGGCTTATACTTCTCCTTGTTGACATTCATGTGATCTTTTTTCACCTCTATTTTGCTTTTTTAAATTGAATTGATCTCATTAGTAACCTTGGATGGCTTTGATTACATTAAATCTACATGTATTTTATGGCATTTTAACATTATTTATTCACCTTTACTCAGGTGCCACTTAATATGCTTTTGGTTGACATGTAGGATTAAAGAATGAGTACCTAGGAGCAAATCAGTTTTTCTTTGTATCTACATGGACCTCACCATGATATTAAAAATGGTGTATTAACCTTGATTGCATAGATCTTGATCT
Source organism: Gnetum montanum (assembly GCA_015680685.1). Classification (NCBI taxonomy): domain Eukaryota; kingdom Viridiplantae; phylum Streptophyta; class Gnetopsida; order Gnetales; family Gnetaceae; genus Gnetum; species Gnetum montanum. The sequence goes on along the minus strand of MNCI01036663.1, from coordinate 82,339 downwards.
TGAAATTTTTGTAGATCACATAAAATTAATAAAGAAACCTCTAGAATGGCTTGAAAACCTAATTAAAATTCTTGACTTAGAAGTGGAAGAAATAACCAATGACTCTTTAGTTGAGATCCCTATCACAACACATAGTGGTAAGGAGAAAATCCTTAAATTAAGTTACGCACTAGAGCCTCAATGTATCCAAGACATCACCAAAGTCTTACAAAATAACATTAAGGAATTTTCCTAGTCATATGAAGATATGTTAGGCCTAGACTTAGGTCTAGTCCAACACAATTCCATATTAGATCCTAGCATTAGATTGGTTATGTAAAAAGTACCCAAGATTAGACCTTATTTGGCCTTGGTAGTTCACAATGAAATCCTAAAACTCTACCAAGTAAGTTTCATTAGGATCGTCAATTATACAAAATGGCTATTCAACATAGTGGTTGTCCCCAAGAAAAATGGGAGTATCCATATTTGCATTGATTTTCAAGACCTAAATAAAGAAACTATTAAGGATGACTTCTGTTTACCTAGTATTGATCAACTTATCACTACTATAGCTGGACATGCCTTATTGTCCTTTATGGATGGGTTCTCCAGATGTAATTAAATTAGGATCAACCTAGAACATTAGCTTAGCATGACCTTTATGACCCCATGAGGGACTTTTTATTATACCATGATGTCCTTTGGCCTTAAGAATGCTAGAGTGACGTACTAAAGTGTCATGACCTATATCTTTAGTGATTACAAGTTAAGTTTTCTTAATGATTACATAGCTGACATAGCCATAAAGTCAAAGATAGTAGATGACCATACTAATAACCTAGATCTTGTGCTTAAGTGATTTCTCAAATACAAGCTTAGGCTCAATCCTAAGAAGTATATCATCAATGTCAAGATTGGTAAGATGCTTGGCTTTTTAGCCTTTGAAGTAGGGATATGCATAGATCCTAATAAGGTTAAGACCATATCCAAATTGGTAGCACCTACCAACCTTAAAGAGCTTCAAGGATTACAATATGGATTATAGTTTATTTCTAGGTTTATTTCTAAGCTTATGAATAATCTATAGCCCATGCAACACATGCTTAAGAAAGGAGTTTACTATGAGTGGACTACTCAAATGCCAAGAGACCTTTGAAAATATTAAGTAAGAGTTGACACAATAGTCTATCCTTTGCAATAGGGTAAACCATTTTACATTTATCTTGCCATCTCTAATACATCAATTGCCTCTCTACTCTATTAGAAACATGATGATGGAGAAAACATTCCATGTATACTACCTTAGCCATGCGTTAGTTTCCCACGAGAGCTAATACATTGAAGTGGAGAAGTATTGTCTAGCACTATTCTTCTCTTTGAAGAAATGAAGATACTACCTCTTTAGAAGCCAAGTCAATGTAATTTGCAAGGACAATATACTTACAGCCATAATGACCAACATCTATGAAAGTAGTCATATAGCCCAATGGAAAGCCATAACCGTAGATTTCAACCTCCATTACATCTCTCAATCCTTAACAAAAGGTTAAGCTATAGCTATACAACTCATAGTTTCACTTGTTAATGACCAAGTAGCCATAGACCTTGATTTCCCTGATGAACATGTTAACATAGTTCCCCAAATGCTTAAGGATTATAAGGAAGTCATGAACTTCGATGGAGATTCAATAGTCCATGAGGCTAGTGCTATAGCCATCATAACATTCCCATTTGGTGACATCCAACCCTTTTCCTATCACTTAGTGTTTCCATATACCAACAACATAGTAAAATATGAGGGTTTAATTAGAGGAATGATTGTAGCTCATGACCTAGGAAATAGATGCCTAGTCATCAAATGTAATTCATAACTCATGGTCAACCAAGTAACCGAATTCTATTCATGCAAAGATAATCATTTGCAATCTTACTATGAATTAGGAAAGTAATTATTACAAAAATTCATAGATGTTGATGTCCAAGGCATACCTAGAAATGAAATTGTCAGAGTCAATGCAATTGCAACATTAGCCATTAGTGTGACTCCAAATGTGTTTAGCAAGTTTACCACCTTAACCATGGACTATGGTACTTCCATCACACAAAATACTAAGAATACCTCTATGGCTGTCATTAAGACTGCTCCTCCCAAGGAGTGGTATGATGATAAAATTTTATCTTATGCATGGTGAATCCTCACAATGCATGACTACTCAAAAGGATGCCATATGCAAGCAGTCAAAGTAGTATGTCATCATAGGTGATAACACATTATGTTGACAATCCTATGATGGCATACTCCTAAAGTGCTTAGGTAAAACTGAGGCTAGAATAGTCCTAGAGGAGGTTCATGGGGGCATTTCTGGAGGACATATAGGACCTAGAGTCATGGCCACTAAGATTAGATAGTTAGGCTACTATTGGTCCCATATGGAAAATGAATTCTTGCAAAAGGTGAATCAATGTAACACATGCCAACAATATAGCAACTTGATACATGTACCACTGAGTGAGTTACATACAACCTAGATAACATGGCCATTTCAATGATGAGGGTTGGATATTTTTAGACCTATAACACCTAACTCTTCCACAAGACATATAGCTTCATCATCACTACAACTAAATACTTTACCAAGTGGGTTGAGGCTATTCCCCTAAAGAAAGCCACATCTGAACAAGTTTGCAAATTTATTCTAGATAACATTGTATCTTGTTTTAGCATAAGTATGATCATAGTAACAAAAAATTAACCTTAATTTAGTAGCCAAGAAACCAAATATTTCTATGACAACCTAGGCATTAAACATTTCTTCTTCTTGCCTTACTACCCCTAAGACAACGAACAAGTAGAAGTAAGCAATAAGATCATCATCAACTTGCTTAAGAAGATGCTCAACAATAATAAGCAGAAGTGGAATGAGTGGCTTCTCCATGCATTATGGGCATACACACATTCTATTGCATGGTTATAGCCTTGTTTATGGTTCCAAAACTATTTTACCTCTTGACTTGTAGGTGTCATTGTTCCAAGTATCCTTGACCAATTTCATCAATGATGAGTAGAGCAAGGAGTTGCATATGGAAACTCTAGATTTGGTGGAGGAGCAATGTATGCAAGAATTTGCTTACATTCAACATTATCAAGAGAGGTAGAAGTGACAACATCACCATGACTTTGTCCATATGCAAGATCAAGGAGAAGGACCTAGTCCTCAAGGCCATCTATAAGCATGCAGACAAATTCTCAACCAACAGGGAAGGGCCCTTCCTTGTCATCAAAGCCTACAAGAACAGAGTATTTAGAATACCTAACATGGATGTAAATGATTTGATCAATTTAGTCAATCATTCCTATTTAAATCCTTGGCCCACCACGACCTTAAACTAGCAACCTTGGTGACTTAGATAGATTGATTCCTATGTGACCTATATGCATTGTAGCATTATAATATGGCATGGTGTTTTGATTTCTTTGTTGATGCCTCTTGGTTCAATCCTCTAGAAATAAATAAAGAGGTGCCACTAAAACACCACAAAACTTTGCATGCTATAATTGATTTTCATCATGAAGCTTTCACCCCATGAAACATGAGGCAAAACTTCATTGTAAATGTGAAAATTTTAATCCACAATGGGTAATTTCACATGCTTTATACTTTTGGGGCTGAAAAATGCTTCATAAGTGGTCAAAGCCTCATTTTCTCAAGTGAAAAAGTTCACCTAATGTTTATATTTGGGCTTGGCAGGGTCAAAAATGCCTTTTGGAATGCCAAAAGGGTACTTTGATGGGTTTCATGGGGGTCAATGCATTTTTCTATGCTAGAAACACATGTAGGGGGGTACATCTCACCTACCCCTAGGGTGGAAAGGTGATGGATTTGAAAAATTTCTCCCCTTAAATGGGAACACATGCACAACCTAGAAACTTTTTCCCTTTCTTGGAAACTTTCCACCCTAGCCTAGAAAACTTTCTCCTAGCTTGAAAATATTTTTCCGTATCCTAGAAAGTTTTCCCTAGTATGGAAAATTTAATCTCCTACCATGGAAGCCACCAAAATAAAAATTCATCACTTCATGCACTTTAACATTGACCAACCACTTCAACAAGTAAGGTGGAGAGCTCAGTGTGGAAGATCTTTCTCTAGCATTGAAGGTGTATCTAGGTTATTATTTTTAGTAAATGGAATGGCCATGGGGGGAAGTGCTTACTATGTTTAGTAACCCCCGAAATTTGGGTTTCCATTTTAGCTAAATTTGGTAGCCAATTTGCGACAAAATTACATCAAATTTGTAGCGATTTTGCAGCCAATTTGTAATATAATCATAGCCAATTTATAGCCCATTTCATGGCCCAAAGACCTTATAAAAGCCACCCTCAAATACCATTTGGGGGACCCCAACAATGTTTCTTAGGTTAATCAATTTTTAGCCATATAAGAAACATGGTTCCTACAATTTTTTTGAGGGTTTGACATTTTTTGACAAGTCAATTTTGCATACACAATTTTTTATAATTTCATGCTTGGGGAATTTTCAAGTACTCAAGAGCCCTTGAAATTTTCCACACTTGCATCCTCTTGAACCCCATCATGGAAGCATTGTAGCCTTGAGTGACCCAACTTGTAGATTCAAGGTTGCAATAGTGAAGGGAGATTCAATAGCATTAAGAGTGGCTTTCCACCTAGATTGTGGAGCAAATCACATTGGATTCAATGGGCTTTAAACTCTTACATAAGTGAACCCCCTTTTTGCTTATCCAAGAACCATTTGTACACATTTCTCAAACTTATTCTTTTCTTTCTTAATAAATTTTTAAGTTTTAAATTTTCTGTTCAAAAATCAATTTTATTTTTTGTGCATTATTTGGATCTATTTATATTTCCATGTTTTTCATTTCATAAGTCCATAGTTGATCTACTAAACTAGCTAGGCCACCTTGAATTCAATTTCTTTAGTGGAGTCCCTAGGAATTTGGGGTTGGGGAACTACATGCACGAAGGATCCTTGGTCTTTGTTCCAATAATCGAGGTTTTTGGCCACAACACTTATATCTCTCTTAGTTTGGTAAGCATAAGTGAAACCCAAGGATATGTATACATGCATACCAGCATAATTACAAACTATTGCCACATATTTTTATCCTCTTTGTAATGAATCACTTCTCCCTAATTTTTTGCAGTAATGATTGTAATAGTCTTTCTATGTGTTTGTGTACATGCTTTTTTCACAACTTATGTGTGTGTGCTTTGTTTACTCTATGGTGGAAATGGCTAATTAGAATAGTAATAAATTTGTTGACCAAACTTTTTAATGTATTATGATTAAATATTTAAATAGTTTATGCATAAGAAATATGGTTTAAAATACATGCTAGGAATGTTTTAAAATAATAATATTAATAATAAATATATGGGAAAATAAAATGTTTTCTATTCTATTTCAATAGAGATTCTTAGGAATAAAAGAAAAACAAAGGAAAATACTCTAAGGTGTACCTCAAGAGCTAAAATAGGTATGGTGAGATACAAAATAATGCTCATATTGAGGAACTTTACCTATGAATCAAGATGGAGGAGCCTAATCCATGAACCAAGGATATTGTGTGCAAATACCATAGCTTTATATTTTACTTTTAAATGTGATGCATTTCTATTTTTTATTTAAAATAGTAGAGTATAAGTACCCTCTCCATGGCTATAGAAAGGTCTCATGATGACCTTTCAAACCTCATAAGCCAAAAAAATTCACATCGTTGATGACCTAAAAATGAAGGTGCCTTATTTGATTATGTATCCTAAACTATCCTTACCATAAATCTATTTTGAGAAACTCTTTCCTTACATCTTATGAAAATTCTCAATGATAAAGAGATAGATATTATGTTGGAATGTTTTGTAATTATCAAGAGAAATTGAACCTGAGATCTAGCAAAATATGGATTTTGACATGTCAAAAATTGCTGATTTAGGAATTGAACCTACAACCTGTGAATATACATATTTTGGAGAATTGAACTCATGACTCATTGTTGAAAAAAAAAGAGAGAAAATTAAAATGAAGGAAAGAAAACAAATAGTTCCTAAGAAGTCAATTACAAGAAACCATCCATTATCGCATATTCCACCTACAAATAGGGAAAGGAAGATAGGCAAAGAAAACACAAAAGGCAAAAGTAGCTGAGTAGAACAAAAAAGAGGGGATATAATAAGGACTGTGGCTGGGAAGGGAGAGAAGACTATGGCTGATACAGGAGATAGCAAGGACAAAGAAAATAAGTGCTACATAGTAATCCAATATTCTAATAATTACTCTTAGTATTCAAGATATCTAAGGAGGTAAAATGATCCATCTATGTTATGTTTGCTAATGGCCAGAGGGTTAATTTTCTCAAACTTATCTCTTCTTGATTGCCTTACCATGTTCACAATGCTTGTATAAAATTATCAAGATTGTTATTATAAGCTTAGATTTTTGAAAACTTTATTAATTTTTTGGATCTATCCACCTGTCTTGTGCACTCTCACACCATAATGACTTGGATGAGAGTTGTTTCTATAATGATTCAGAAGCATCCATAATGATTTGGACCATTTTTGGCAAACGATTACCAATAGGGACCAAGGATCCCTAATATGAGGATTGGTACTACTGGCCAAAAGTGAGAGTATTCTTGGGACCATGGATAATTATGAATGTTTTAAAATTGTTGAATTCTTAGACTTTGGTTGTAATTTGGTTGATAAACCCTCCCCCTTTGAATGCATAAATCTTGGATTTGAATCTTCAATTATACTTTTTATTCCTATATCTTCTCAAGTCTAATTTTGATATCTTTCTATAATTTGATGGAGTGGGGGAAAACCTAGGATGTTAATTTATGGTTGTGATCTATCTATTCTCTACTATTGAACATATGAATTTCCTAATTAAATGATTAATTGTAAATTGGTTACAAGAGTTAAATTCAAATGATCTTGTTTTGTGTGTTGCTAAAAATTATAAAATATTATTATGTGATTGAAAAAATATGATATTATTAACTTATCTACTTTTGTGATCATTTCTTTGGTTTAAAAATGTGTAAATTATCCTAATTAGATATTTCTTTTTAGGTTGAATAATAAAAAGTTTGATTTTTTTTAATTTGATAAATCTTGCATAGATATTTTACTAGGGGTATTTCTTTATAAAATTATCTCTTAATTCTTAAAATTAATATTGATTGAACTATTTTAGAGCTAGATATAAGCATTGTTGATGTTATTTTAATTTTATAAGCTAATGTTAGTTGATTATTGTAGAAAGAAAACCATATGGGCATTTTCTTCTTTCAACTAGCTTTCTTTTTGGGCCGCTTTGTGTGCTATCTCTTGCTCCCTATGAATGGGTATTGCAATCTTCCACTCTAAACCAGTTCTAGAAAAATGTTAAAGGAGATATCCAAATAGAAACAAAATAGCTGAAGCATGATTTCAAGGACAAAACCATGCACATTTTGGTATGTTTGATTTACATCAACCTACCTTGTTTAATTGACAACTTCACTTATAGATATCCAAGAAAGACCATTAAAGGCTTTGAAAAAACAAATGAAATAATTATGTTATATCTTAGTATATTATCAATAAAAAATGTATAATTATCCTAGCATACATTCATATTGTCCATAGTGATAGATCGATATAAGGCTTCCATTTTTAAGATGTAAAACGAAGAGTTGTGACATGAGCATTGTCTAGTTCTACAACTCACACAAAGGAGATAAAGGAGTGGATGGGATATGATAATTTTAATAGTAATTTAATGAATGAATTTGTTTATAAGAATTGCAGTTTTTATTAGAATTTTAGAAATTGAAGGATCAAAATGCCTTTCAACTCCTTGCCAAAAATTGCATTATGGTTTAGAATTTATTCGATAGATATTACATTTTTATAAGAAATAAATATAGACTTTACAAATTGATCAACTATCAATGATCACATTAAAAATAAATTATACAAGGTTTTTTTATTGTAACATTATAATACTATCTTAAATGGATAGTCATAACACAAAAATAAAATACATGTAACTCATCCTTAAGGGCTCCGGATTTACATAATAAACATGTTTTTTTTGCACCACCTCCCACACTTGAAATTTGGATTTTTTTCTTTCCTCTAGAAACAACACAGACAAACTACAATAGAATTGATTCTAAGTTTGTTTTTTTATTCTTTGGTTCCTTCTATTCCTATATTTTCCACACTTCTTTTCAATGTGTAGCTTTATGAATGAGTGTATCCTTGCTTTAAACTTATATTTAGGTTTGTTATGGTCATATCTACATAGGTATAGTAGTTGTTTGGAATGAAACCACATCTTGCTAGGTTTTTGAGAATTTCATGCTTGTTTTGGTCTTTCTACTTTAACAATTTTGATTGGTGGATTGCCTTTACATTTTCCAGATATTTTTGTACTCTATTAGTGTATATGATTATGCGATGCAAGTAGGTGGGGTGGATAGCTGAAAGATTAAGCTTGGATGTATTATTTTGCAAATTTCTTGATATTTTATGATTTTTCATGCAAATTATTGATAAATAAATATGTGATGTATGAAATGATATAGACTTATGGAATATTAGATGTGATGTCCATGAGAATAGCATGATTGAAATCTTATATTTTATGATCATGTTGTTGCATGAGTGTTTCTGGGCTAGTTGTAATTAAATATTATCATTTATTATTTTATTAATTAAATTTTAAATGTGGATAACTTTGCTTCCATGAGTTTGATTGAGGTGAAATTAGTGTCATTGGAATTAAATTTTTACATACTTTATAAACATAGAATTTATTTTCTCTTTTATCATCTATCATCTTAGAGGTTATATTAGTGCTAATTTTTACAAATTATATGTAGCTCAAGGAGTATGGTTGTGGTGTGAAATTTTTTTATGTCAAGTTATGGTATTTTTTTTTATAGAATAAGTGTGACTGCTAAGTGTGAATATATGTAGTCATGTTATATTTTTTTTGGATGCATTATGATTTGTACATGTAATGGCTTAAGCTAGCTTACATTTGTACATGTCTTCATAATAATGGTTGTAGTGGTTGTTTCAAAGTAGTGTGACCATAAGGGTGTGGATCAACTAGGGATTAGACACCTTGGATGTAGTTATGGATTGACCCTCACTATGATGCACTAGTGAGGTTATTGTATCAAGCCTCATCTTGAGAGTGAAAGAGCATAACTGTCTTCATCCCTATAGTAGGTACATGGCATAGGCTTCTATGCCACTATAACTAGTCCTTCAAAAGGCTAGGGGTTGTAGGTCATAGGTTGATGAACCTTAGCACTAGTTAGGTAAATAAAAGACATGCACTCAATGACTAATTATGAGTACTCATGAAAACATTTTACATGTTACACTAACTATTGATATGCTAGCGACCACATAGTTAGGGTGTATAAGATGATATCATTTTTTAGCATTGATAATATATCTTATGATTGATCTATGATTATGTGATTCCTATATTGCTTGATGGTATGAAGTGGGTATGATGGCATGGGCATGATAGTAGAGATGCATGTGGTGTGGTTTGATTGATGTATGATTCATTATGTCTGATAGTGATTATATCTATGACTATGTGATAGCCATCTATTCACTTTAGTAAGGATTATGTCAGTGTTATATGTGATATCGTATGTACATGTGTTGCTTAGAGCACGTGTAAGACTGACAATTAATGTAGGTTTCCTTGTACCCCATTCTTCTCTTCTAGTATAGCACTTGTTGACCATCTAGTAGCCAAAATGTAAAGGCTTTTCACACAATTTGATACTAACCTCATATAATTAGAGATGGAAGCTACAAGGATGTAGGTGAACATTGAGAGAGAGCAAAGGAGAGGAAAATATTTGAGGATTAATGCATGTATATTTCTTTGTATAGTATTGTGGACTATTCATATTTTTATGAACCTCACAGTATCCTTATGTGGATAAATTTTATGTGTTTTTTTTATCTTATGTGAGAGTAGCATAGACTCTTGGTTTATATAGAGACATGGAGTTTTATGAATTGATGTATATTCTTGATCTTTGGTCTAGAAAGGATTTCTATAAGTTTAGCTTATGTGAGAGATATACATTGAGTGTCTTATTCTTAATGTATTTTTATGCACTTATTTCATTGTGTTATTATATTAACAATTCTATGTATCATTTCATCCTAACTAGGTGTAATAGGGCAAGTGTTACACCAAATATAGCTATGCAATTATGCATCAACTGATCATGACATATTTTTCACTATTGATTGTATCCACTAGCCTTGACCATGAACATGACATGTCAGAAAAACTCACTTGCTAAATATCTAATAATAAGAGAGTTTTCTAACATATTACATAGAAATCAACAAGCTTACCATTTAAGTGTTCACGACCTATTACATACAAATTACAAACCCAAGGAGTTGACTACTAGTAGCATACAATATACAAATTAACAAGTGTACTAGTTGAGAAACATTTGAATCATGTAAAAGACTATTTTAAGAATATTAACTTTGTAGATAACTACTATTTATATAGTAGAATCATCATCAAAACAAATGTTTGAGGATGAAATATGATGCCAACAAGGTAGTAGGAAATAGATATCCAAAAATGTATCAATAATTGATGAAACAAAAGCCATAGTATTTTTATTTTTAAATCATTAAAACATTATTAATAAGAAGGTTTAGATTTTGGTTGAATCTATGAATCCCTTGGATCTTAAACATTAGCCAAGAAATATTAAAGTCACTTTAAAAGAAAATAATTATTTATAAATTTTTAGCAAACATGGAACCATTCTAAGGCTGTATATATTCCTTGGGTTTTAGCTTTTATGGAAAAATAATTTAAAATGAATTCTACTCTTGATAATTACCAACCAACCAACCAATGCTCTTAGATTTAAGAGTTTTAGATCAATGGACAAATTCCTACCTCTACATTTTCAAAATCTTGTAGTCCATTCCAAGGGGGTAGTCATTGCTTAAAATGTTTCAAAGGAATCAATCCTAGATGTAGAGAGAAAACAATTCTTGAGAAGATGAGAGGTAGGGGGAAGGGAAGCTTTTTCTAGAGGTAAGCCTTCATGAAAATGAAGACAAAAATCATTTTGAATTATTCACAAGAGATGCATCAAAATTTTAGCACTCCCAATTTCCTCTAGAAAGCTACCTAGATAGGGAATTGAAAAAGAAAAGAATTACATGACCCTCTCACTTAATAAAAGACACATTATAATTTTAGCACTTCCAATTTCCTTTTGCAAATTGCTTGGATAGAGAATTGAAAAAGAAAAGAAGTGTGTGATCCTCTCATTATAGGAAGAAGGAGGTGATTGTTGCTTTGTGAAACTAGCCTAATCCAATCTCCTTTACTCTGAGATATGAGATCCTTTACATCAACTACTCTCTTCAAAGGAATTTCTCATATCAGCTCCCCACTTGAGTAGGATGTGCTTTCAATGAATTTTGAAATAGCTGCTAATTTAGATTACGTTACATTATAAATTCAATGCCAATGTGGGATAAACATGGGTCACTTATAACACTACTACAGTTGTCTTTTACTAGATGAGTTCGACATAAAGTCAATCACCACAAGTGCTACAAAGTTATCTTTAGAGACATCCACTAAAATTGGAATGATATACAATTACATCAAATCTATAATTTTATTAGAAATAGCATTTACAAGAGGACATAAATTTTAAAAAATAATCATCTATCCATTTCTATTACTTCATAATTTTTGCATCTTCAATTTACAATGAAGAAGATAATAGTTTGATTATCAAATTGTGGTTTTAAATTCCTTTTATAATTATAGTATTAAATTTTCACTTCTTTAAATATATATATAATAAATTAACATAGCTAATGAATGCTACTTTAATTATCAAATATCACCATACATATTACTTTTTGAATATCTTTTTCTATTACTTATATTCACGAATGTTTCAAAATAAATATTGAGATGTTCACCTAATGGTAAGACACTCTATTTGGAAGCTCTAGGTCATAGGTTCAATTCTAGTGGGAAATGTTGTGTTATACAAAGTTTTAATTGGACTATGTATCTTGGGTTATAGCTATGTTTCACTTATTTTAGACTACAACATAAATGTTTCAAAATAGTTAGTGAGAGGTTGCTTAAATTCTTAAACCATTGTCTGACAAGGATTTGCAAACAAAATCAAACATTGTCAATTTCAGTAATAATGAGATGTTAGCCTAGTGGTAAGACATGTGATTTGGAAGCTCTAGGTCATGTAGACGATTTCGATGGGCAATGTTATGTTATATGAAGTTCTAGTTAGATTATATATCTTTAGGTGTACCTAGAGCAAGGTCACTTTGATTTCCTTTAACCCTTTAAATAGGCAAAATCTGGAAAAGACACGCGACAAAGAATTTCTAGAAAAAGGAAACTAGCTATCTTTTATTAAATTAACAAATATACAATTACAATAGATTTACAAATTGCAAATCACAAATCACAACTCTTACACACTCAACAATATTATAGAGCATGAGGGTCTACAATCTCACGATGATTATGCTTAATGTAAGGCCAATCGAACCAAATCTTATAACAAAAATCTAAGATCCAACACATAGAGAGAGAGCTATGACCATGATCACACACATAGATCTAACCATAGAGATTCACAACATCATCTTATGCAATCTCTCTCTTCAAGCTCTCTCTCCCTCTCTCTCTCTCCAAGCTCTCTCTCCCTCTCTCTCTCTCCAAGCTCTCTCTCCCTCTCTCTCTATCATATTGTCATAGCTTCTAGGTTGCTTCTCTTATGTGTAGTCACAATTTGCAATCCAACCACTACATTTATCCCAAACAAAGAGATAAAAATCCAAACCCAATTTTCCAAAATTAATCTCCATTGTCATATATGACATATCAAATTTTATCTTATAATGTCTTATTTTTTTTATTTTTTCCTTCCCCCAACACCCAAACACACACCCCCCCCCCCCCCCCCCCCCCCCCCCCCCCACTCTTCTTACAATAAAGATGTCATTTTTCTTTGTAGCTTGTAGTAAAGGCATCTCTCTAGCTCCTTGAACCTATAAATAAATCACTTTTAGGGATGGAAAATGGCATGGAAGAGATGTCCCTATACTAATACCTATGTTTCATATATTTCAGGTTCCAATATACTTGAGGCATTGCTATATGTTTTTGTAATTCTTCTAATGTATCATGTTGGTTGTATGTCTTTAGTGTACTTCTAGTTAAATTCTAGTAGTTAGACTCTTGATTTAAAGATTCTAAGTCATAGGTTCAATTCTAGTAGGCAATTCTAAGATATAAAAGTTCTAATTAGATTATATTATGGTTCTAACACCACCAAATAATTTTAAATTATTAATTTTAAATGGCTCAAGTGGTTAAGCCATTGTCTTGTTAGATAAAAGGTTATCAATTCAAATCATACTTAAGAGATTTTAATATTCATCTATAATTTTTCTAATGTATCTGGGGTTAAGTATTTATAAGTGACCTCTCTTTAGGTATTAAATATTAGATCTTTAAAGATGTTATTTTTCAACTACAACTTCAAGTAAAAAATATTCTATTTAAAGATAAATAATTAATTTATTTTCTACAACATAATTTGTTTTTGTTATGGAGGCTCAATGATGGAAAGATTTCATATTTTTTCCTTATTTGTTCATTATTTTCTAATTCATGTATGTTTTTTATTTTTAGAGAGAGTTTTCTCGTTCTCTTTATAATAAACCCTATACTAAGAAGTGAAAACCCATGAGGGAACTTCTAAAAAAGAGAAATTACTAATATTTTCTCTATCCTAGAGGAGAGATTTTTCAAGATTGATTAAAAAATAAAAACCTATAAAGGCATTCTCAAAACTATTGGGCTTTTTCTTCATATTCAGTCTTCACTGATTTGATGTATATTTGATGAAAAGCAAATTAGGCAACTACATCAATGTAACTCTTCTTGCATCAACATAGTCATCATAATTGTTTATATAAATGCACATACCTACCATATTTATGAAATCATTTCATCATTTTGTAGGTAAACTCTTGCAGTTTTCTTTCATAAAAGTTAGAATATTTTTTCCTCAAGTGCCTATAGTGTGGATTGAGTAGATTATACGTAGTTTTATTTGATTCTATAATGTACCTATACACATTTAAATTATAGTAATAAAATTGAGATTCATTCCATCCATTACAACAGTTAATTATTAGTTTAATTTATTTATTACAATTTATCTTAAATGTTTCTTTACTATTTATGTAATTCTGTTAAATATTTTATTTCATTAGACTTAGCTTATTCACATGAGCATGACCATTTTTAATCATAGAGACATATTAACACTTGGTAATCCTTATAGTGAATCACTTGGTACACTAACTAGTGTAACACTTGGCAACCCAGCAACATTTGTACATGTTCAAGATGCATACATAAATCATAAAAGATTACTCCATGCTTATGCTAGTTTAGATTTACATTATGCACTTAGATTAAATAGGTTAATATTTTAATATTTTAAGCATTTTAATAATGAAAAATACAAACATATGCATTGCTCATGCTTAACTATATAACTTAAGCTTACACAAGTGTGATTGGGAAGGCAATGATTAGCATCTTAGCACTTGGCTATCCAAGACATCCAGCTAGTCTTAACCACATAGAATTCAACTAGATCAAGTTTCAACAGTTGTGATTTGTATGGTTGGATGTAGGTTTACTCTACTACACATCAATATTATTATTCATTTTTTGGGGATCTAACCCTCTCTCCTTTCCTATTGTCCCACCCCTCCACCCATACCAAAGAAAGAAAACAAATTATTAAAGGGATGTTAAAACTCAAAATAATCTGTATGTTCTACCTAAGTTCTATAGTAATATTAAGGTATCATGTTAGCTATATGTATTAGGGGTATAAGTAGCACTAGTAGTATGGGCCTTAGCCTGGTAATGCCAAGTTACAGGTTCGATTCTACTAGGTAGTGTTGCATTATAAAATTATATAAAATCTTGGAGTGTACCTATGTTTCAATTAATTTTAGTTATATATGTATTAGAGGTATATATAGTGAAGAAAGTTTTAAGTTTCAACATGTTAAAGTAGGGTATAGTTGAAGAGGCTGAAAATTAAAATTTTGTTATCATGATTATAGGCTTACCTCACTATTGGGCTTAGCCTATTATATTAAGAATATACCTCAAATTGCAACCTAACAAATACAATTTTAAAATATGTTTATTTATAGTTTATGGTTACTAAAAATCTACTTTTTATAACTTTTACTTGAAGTTACTATGCTATTAGTCTAGTATGACATAGAACATATAAAAAATACTTATTCTTTGTAGGTTGAAGAGGGCTATGTTGTAAGGCTTGCTTTTCTTTTCTATTAGCAAAAACTACATAGTACATTAAATTTTTTATAATTATTTTCCTAAGCTTCAAGATATGATGAAACTAAAAATTTCATTTTTTGTTTGATGCATTAGCAAATATGCATGGACATATGATGAGTGGTAGAGTAGACCTTACACCCAACCATCCAAATCATGATCATTCATGTGCAATCAAATTGAGTTGTACAAATTAGTACTAGTATTATTATTTAGATAGCTAAGCATTACATCATTGATCATTGTCTTTCCGATCATAGTTATGTGGGCTAGTTTATATAGTTAAGTATGATTGATGCATGTAACATCCCAAAAAATATACTTAACATAAACCAAGTCTAAGTCATTAATATCCTATAACTTCAATAGGTGACATCATAATACTTACATCTTAAGAAAATAATCACCATAAACATTATAAAACATAACCAAATTGCATGGTAAAGTTCAAAACTACACATTAGAGTACTTAAGGTAGAAATTTCATAACCATAAAAACATAATCCATAATTAAATCTCTTGACATGACAAATTTGTATTCTCAAAGGAGAACGTTGAGAATATCCATCATTCCATAAGCTCTAATACATAATAATCAATATGATATAAATCTAGAATTGAAACTAAATCTAAAATGAAGAAATAACTTCATTGATCAAACTTCCTAGAAATATACCATGGGGTTCACCTACCCTATCATTATTTATTAAGGAACTAGTAATATGACAACCACAAGTGATGTGAGTAGACATCAAATGGGTAATAATTTCCCCTCAATGCTTGTCAATTTTCATAGCCTATGCACAATCATAGATGATATGGATCAAGCATGATAGTCAATCTTATCCTTCATAATGTCTATTCATTAATAAACAAACCTAGCTACACAATGTACAATCATAGGCAATGTGGATCATGCTCTAAAGGTTAACCTGGAATCCCCATAATGCTTATCCATTCATCCTGTTAAAAGCATGTTAAGAAATTGGCATTCTAGAAAATGCATGTTACATGACATTAGACATCAGAAATAGCTCAAAGGACATAAGAATGATACAAAAATGGTTAAGATTGATGAGCATAAGTCAACTATGAGTTGACCATGATTCATGGTGTATAATGGCAAATTAACCATGACTCGTGGTTAGGTTATGGTTAAGATCATGACTCGTCCATAACTCTTGGAATTTATTGCAACATATTTCATCTTATCCTAATCTATGATGTGGTTTTGGTCTAGATCATGACTCAACAATGATCTATGGAATTTACTACTATGCATTTCTACCTTACCTCAACATGTGGTCTAGACATGGTCTAGATGACAACCTCACCATAGGTTATGGTGAATACCACAACTCAAGAAAAGGTGCACCCTAGCTTTAATTTGGAACACATGCAAAACCATGATCCATGGTTTAGTCATGTTCAATACCTTCATCTCATCTTGATCCATGGTCTTTGCTAGTGTCTTTACCACAAGTTATGGTGGTGAGACATGTTACCAAAGACATGTCAAAAATCACAAAAAAAGATCAAGAAAAGGAGAATAAAATAAACTAGAATTTACATCATGAATATAAAAAACAATTTAACATATAAAGAGCTACATATTTCAGGAGTTACAAGGCTGCATTCGATAATTTAAAATCAGAAGGAGAAAGCAAATATGGAATTGGTTGCTCTACCTTAATAATTTAGAGACTTGCAAGATATAAGGTTGAATTTTTTGAAGTACCTAGAGTAAATCAAGATCACCAAAAGAGCGATTGACCAACAAAATGGATAAAGAATGCACAAAATTTGAAACCTTATCTTAATATACAATCTTAGAATTTTCCAGTCATAATGGAAACAATAGTTCATAATAGAATACCACTTATATTAATTGCATAACAATTGAAAAAGTTAGCTAAGATTCCATCAAAATAATAGAAAATTCCAAGTTTACTTTGTTAAGAAATAGAATAAAGTTTGAACAGGTCTTATCAAAAGATAGTATATTCCAAAAATATCGAACTAACAGTTCACAACATGTGCCATCATCCTAGCAATCCATTCTTAGAAATAAAACATAAAAAATTAATGGTATCCACTATAAAAAGTTTAATAAAACAAATTTACAAAAAGAGACTAGCTATTTTCAAAAGTAAAAGTTTAAAAGAAGAATATTTATAAAAAGGAAATTCATAGTTTATAGAATGAAACCTTTAATAAAAGATTAATTAGGATTTCAAAATACTTGTGCATAAATAAAAATCCTTGGAAGGTCATGAGATTAAATCCTCAAGAAGCTTGAGAAAATTAATGAAAAGACATAAGCCAAGATTAACAAGAAAAAATAAAATATAAACCATGGGTTAAAAACATGATGTTTTGCATGGCCTATGATGATGATGTTGTTTGACCCATAGAAAAATTGTTATTAATATATTAAAATATTATAATTCTAAATTATTTTGCCTAAGTACCAGAAAAAAATCTAATATACCTTAGGCATGAAGCATATGTCCTTAGCTTCCCATATATATCCTAAACATACATCAACATTGATGGGTTACAAAGTACCCACTATTAGGTGTACCAAATGGTGCACTACTAGGATTACCAAATGTTAACACTTTTATACTTGAAGTTGATCATGCTTATGCAATGTAGTTAATTATGATAAATGGAAAATAATTAAATGACTACTTGAGATTTTAAAAATTAAAATAAATTATATAAAAAATATCTATTTAATGTCAAATACTATAGTGAAGGAAAATAGATCTCAATCTTTATTATTAACATGAAATATGTTTAGGTAGATGATTACTTGAATAAGATTTCTTATAATCCACTTAATTTACTTCGCAGTCACTTAATGATAAATTCTAGCTTCTAGAGGAACAATCTGATAGAGTTTTGCTACACTACCAATCAAATGATGTCATAAATATGGTGGGTGCAGATATTTATATAGATATTTATTACACCTATGTCAATGTTATTACATTGATGAAGTAGATCATGTATTTATGCTAATGTGTTGATGTTGTTTCATTGATGCAACCTATTAAAAATAAGATTAATCATACCTCCATGACTAATTGAGAACTTGTTCTCAAGTCAAGAAAATTGGGATCAAGTTATTTACAAAATATTATGAGTAACTAATTAACTTGTGTGCCACATTACAAAATTTAGCCAAGTGTTTACAATCTTTGACTCATACCAAAATTGAATACATTACAAAAATGGTAATACATATATGTATAAAAAATGAATTGATGCATATGCCTTAAGTGATGCACATAATGGCGGTTCTTGTGAAGGCTTCTCATTCCTCAATGTGGGATGTAGCTATCTTGCTAATGTTACTATTGATTTTAGTTTGAATGTATCTATCAAGACTCTCATGTTTGCTTCCTTCATCTTATGATTATTGATGATCCAAGCTAATTTACCTAGAGCAACAACTATAGGAACTTCCTAAGGACAATATAAAGTAAACGACATCTCATCAGCATTAACAAACCAAGTAGATTTTTTTTTTATTTAATGTCAAACAAATTCACCATGTTTTGTAGTGCTTAGTAGTTGTCCATCCTTTTGGCCAAGTTTTTTTGGCTATAGTTATGTTATCTTCAAATTTTTCCTTAAGGAATTCTTGCTCTACACTAGCTATTTCTCATTTTTGTCATGCCTCCTTGTGAAACTTTTATTTTTTCTCATGCAATAAGTATGAGCTGGAAACTTGATTCACCAATTCTAATCTTATCCTCCTAGGAGTGAACATAATAATATTGGCATACAAAAGATTAGATAACTTCATATATTCATTTATCTCTTCAATTTGCAACTCCTTCATGTAGATTTCTATTTATTGTATGCATTTAGTTCATCAAAGATAGGCTACCATGCATCACCTTCGAGTTACTAGAGGGCTTCTTTCATTTTATAAATGATCAATTTTGTTTCTTTCTTATTGATTTCCTTTTGCATTCCTACCTTTTCTATATGATGATTTTAAAAATTTTTATATTTTAGAGCTTCAATTTTCTAGGCAAAGATGTTGATTATCAATCTTTGTCTAATTGTTCATACCTCCTTCATTAAGATATTTCTATTTTCTATTTTCAATCTCCACATATTTTTGTTTAGTCTCACCAATTTTTCTTGTTGATTCTTAAGGAATTCTTCTAGTTATTCTATTTGTTTCTCTATTGTGAATAGTCTTCTATTTTCTTTTGCTAAATTCTTGTTTTTTTTGCATACTAGGACAAGGTCCTTATTCACTTTAGTAAGCACTAACTTGTGAAGGATGAATCCTAGGTTACCTTCTCCCTTTCTATTCTAACTTGTTATTATTTAGCCTTGAGTTTCTGAAAGACCTCATATTTGATCAAGCTAGGTTAGTGAAGAGCATGATTATATAAGTGATCTCTCAATTGGAAAACTTCAATCTTCACTTATTAATTAAGTGATATAACTTTCTGAAGTTACAATTTTTCAATCATGAGCTTGCTCCTTATCTTGATTACTATAGACTAGGTTGATGTTATGTGTTTTGAAATATCAAATAATTGTAAAATTAATGGCCTAGTGTTCACAAGTCTTTCTAGCACTTCCTCATGCTAGGCTACACTCATACCCTTTGATCTAATTCCTGTAGAAATTTGGATATCTACCATTGTACTAAAATCTAGTATAGATAATGCAAGAAACTTTAGTGTTAATATAATTCTATTTGCTGCCACCTCCACAACTATCTCTTGCTCTTTATATGGCATAATTACCACTATGACTCAATTCCCATCTTCTAGCATCATAGAGAAAAATATAGCATTACCCAAACATTTTGGTATTTATTTAGATGGAAGGGATACTATAGCTACCTGTATAGTAGGGTTCACTAGACCAGTGGCTTGGATTCTTCATGTGGAGAATAAATTTGAACAATTATCATGCTACTAGCTTATAGTTCAAGAAACTTCATTCAAGTTGTTCACAATAGGATGCCAATTTATGGATCCTCAACCTTACAATTACTATGATGATCTCAAATCATAAATTTTAGCTCTAGTATCTAGTGCCTCCTTAGTTAGCAAAGGTGGTGTTTCCTCTTAGAGCCTTATGGGTGGCTTGTCTTTCATCATCTCCTATAAAGATGTTGTGTTGGAATTTTAAAGAATGTTGTTGAAGTAGAAAGTAATCCATTTACTTCTACATAAATTTATAGTATGACATGGAAAGAGGAGTGTATTTTTATCCTTCTCATTTTCCTTGAAGTATTTATTAATCTCAAAAAAGATGAGCTCAAGTAGGTTGACTAGAAATTTCCTACTAAGTGGAGTACGAGCCCTCATGGAGAAGGATATTATTTTGCTTATGCATATTATAGGTTTCAAATGGTATGTTACAATCTTAAAATAGATTTTCTAAATCTAGGTAAGTACAAAGTACCTTTTGCAATCAAGTTCATAATACCTTTGAATCCACTCCCTTTTGTTCTTAACTTCAGATTGTGTAAATATTTTTTTGAGTTTTCTTCTCACATCTGGAAGCCCTAGAGCCTATGTCATGGTCTCTATTGAATAAGAAATGGTAAAATCCTAGATTTTGATAGTTACATCTTCTTGGTGGTTGTTCAAGAAGAGATACATCTTTTTAAGGTACCACTCTTCATTAATAGATATGGTGGGCTATATTTTTAATGCTTGTATTTTGTTACAAACCTCTTGAGAACCAAACACCAAGAGGATCCACAGATAAATTCCTATAGGATGGAACTTTGGATTTTCTTAGTTTAAATGTTTTTAATCTTTTTTGTTGACAAGATGTGTTGTGTGAGGATTCCAATGGACATAAAAGTATAATTAAGATGTCCAGAGAAGATGAAAGATTATGGAAAAAAGTATAAATAAGCATCAAAGGCCTAAGTTTAGGCCAGAGAGAAAGAAGAGATTGTATGGATGTAGAGTGATTATGAGGACAAAGTTAAGATATTAATTGTTTAGCCATCATCCTTAAGAGACTTATGAGTTCTCTTTAAGTATTTGTGAGTGGGTTTTTTTGCTTTATGTGTAGAGTGATAACTTAATTGAATTACTTATCTACTCTAGGGATTTGTGTGCTTCTTGTGTGCTTCCTGTGTAATTGTACTTATTTTTTCTTTAGTACAAATAAACTTTTATCTTTTCTTTCTTGTTCAAATTTGGCTTTGTTTTGGTTTGAGAGAGCTTGAATTTTGGAATCTAAGAGAGATCCTGATAATATTGGTATCAAAGATTTAGCTTTAAAGATAATTTAATTCAAGTGGAGAATTATAACCTCAATTATAATGAATCATTTTCATTTCTTCAAGTTTTGTTTAAATTCTTAATTTTTATCTTTTCTACTCTTCTTAGGGTTTGGAAAAATCCTTTGATCCAAAAGTTGATCATATTTTTAAATATTGGGAATATAATTATAGAATTGGATATCCATTGGTTTATAATTGATAATATTTAAATATATTAGACTCATTTGTACTAAGATTTAAGTAATCTTTGTTTCATTACTTTGCAATATTTTGATATTTTACATTTCTTTGTAGAATTTATCTTTTTAGTTCAATTTCATCATTGATTCAAAGAAGAAAATAGTTGAAGATGAATAAAGACATGAATAACATGAGAAATTCTCTCAAGTTCATTCTTGAGAAACATAAAAAGTTAGAAGAGAAAAAAGGACATGCTTCTTCACCAAAGGCATGTACGTAAGGAAATAATTCAAGTGATTCTTCATAAAGAGCTTTTCCATGACATTCCTCCATGTGTCTCTTGAAGATAATCTTCCTTTTGAAAATAAGAAATTTGGAGAGAATGAAAAGCAAGGTGATTAGCCTCTTCATTATCCAAGTGTTGAGAATAAGTCTCAAGGATTCATTTTTCCAAAAAAAGAAAAGAATGAACTTTCTTCCAGACCTCAAAGGAATCAAGATGAAGAAATTGAACTTACTCTTACTACAACTTGTAAAAATTCTTCAAAAATACCTGATTTTGAAGTTAAATCCTTTAATGGAATGGAAGGTACTAAATATTTTCTCTCTTGGCTTAGGATGATCAACAAAAATTATGAGCTTGAAGATGTAGAAGATTATCAAAAGGTGTCATATGGTGAGATAAATTTTGAAGGTACAAAACTTGTATGGTAGGAGAAAGAAAATCATTCTTATATGGTATGTAATGGCACTCTTATCAAAGATTGGTCTCTCATGCAATATATGTTAAAGTAAAGTTTGGAAAACTCTTATTATAGACAAGAGGCTATACAAAGGTTAAGATATGTAAGACAAGTAGATAAAAGTGTAAAGAAATATTACATGAAAGTTTGCAAAGCTTTTTAAGAAGCTATGTTACATTAGGTAGATGCATACATTGAAATAGGGATAGATGCATATGTTGGAACATGATTTAGAACCCTAAATGAAAATATAAAATGTTCAATTTGCAAAAAAAATTGGAGGAATCATGATTCTGATGAAGCATAGAAAATACTATACATGTCCAAATTTTAAATTTCATGACATTAAAAAATAATAAAACTAAAACTAAAACTAGAATTTTATTACATATATATACCTTCTAGATCTATTAAATAATATAAATATATATGCTATGAGTTTTGAAAACATGATTAAGAAAATTACCAATTATTCTTCCTAACATTTAAAACACATCAAACAAAATTACAACTATAATATCTCATATATGTTTAATGTGCTTGAATTTAGGACATTGCAAAAAAAATGGTATTCAACTTTAATGTTATTTGTTTTGTACAATCATCATATCCATTCCTCCTTAGGAATTTTTAGCCAGATACTTATTTTAACTTTTATATGATGAGATCCCATTCATGTTTTACTAATTATGGATCATAATTGATAAGGAATAGTAGTAGATAAATAGTTTTTCTTTGAATTAAGGGCTCCCTAGATACTATTTAAATAGAAATTTTTTTTCCTTTTATATTTTCCTAAATATTTTAAAATACTAATTATTTTACCAAATTACGAACTTGGTTAGAATTATAATAGAGAATGTACTCTTGAAGATTCTATTTATTAAGTTGTAAAACATCCTCATGAAACCAAAATTTATCATAGGTTTCCACCATTAATTTTTTAGAATATTTATTTAATAAATATGCAAAAATATTATGACTGTAATTTATAAACTAACAAATAACTTTAGCCTAACAAATAAATTTAGCCTCTAATGGCATTATCTCTACTTCAAGAAGTATTATATTATATTATGCCTGACTCTTCAATTTACATTCATCAAGAAATTTTTTTAGAATTTTTCTATTTTTACTAATTTTTATTTAAAAGAAAATATAATTGAGCCCATTGGTAGTCCAAACTTGTAACCTGACACTTGTGAAACCAAAATCTTAAGTCTCTTTTCATTATCCATATTACCATTTGACTTAGCTATATTTTATACATAAATATGATGATGTCTCAAGTGTAACTTAAACCAAAAACCTCTTGTCTAATAAGGCAATGAGCTTAATGCTAATATTTAACTTTTGATGTAATAAACTTCTTCATAGATAATTCATTTGTAATAGCATTAGAAAAAATATTCATAAAAGTGCTCAAATGCTTATGATGGATCTAATATTTCTTTAATGAATTAATTTTTTTGGTAGATATTATTTTTCTCTCTTTAAATTTTTTCTAGTATATCTAATTTATCTAGATGGAAATTCTGTATTACTCTCAACTTCTCTAACTAATGTTGAAATTTCTACTTCTTTTATCAATGCAAAAATTTCTATTAATTCTTAAAATGCAAATTTACAAGTTGGAAGAAAAAAGGTGTGACACCTTCTTCTAATGAAGTTGATGCAACTAAAACACCTAATTTTGTTCTCCTGAAAAATATCTATGAGTCATTAGTTGCTGATCTTTCATCACAATATGTGCTTATTCAAATTTTGGTTTACTTGCCTCAAGATCAAAGTTTTATTTTATAGTTAAATGATGTGATGGAAAAATATGACATCAAAGTCCTTCATTCTAGGTATTAAAGTTCTTCATTATAGGTATTATTTGTACTTTTTTTCTACTTATTGAGTTAGGTAATGCTTTGATGATGCAACATATTGTAGATATAAGGTATTTTATACATAAGCATGTAGTGTTATTCATTTGTAATTGGGCCCTAGATTTTGATGTCCAATTTAAAGAATATGATAAAGTTCCATGTTTTGTCTAGTTATATAATCTTCCATTGATTTTTCAAAAACCTGAGTAATTAATTGTTGATCTGCTCGATCCTATTAAACATATGAAGTCTACTTCTATAAATTTTGATTTTCATAAATGTTTCTTTGTTAAAATTAATATTCTCACTCATAAAAAGGAATTCGTATTATAACTCAAAGGAAAGACTTCTATTTAGATAATTATATATTATAATCTTCTTAATTCCTTTAAATTTTACCATTCTGAAAAAAAAATTATTAAATGCTTATCCTTTACTACTGAAGAAAAAGGATTCTTAAAAAAACATGTTGAAGTTAAAGATAAAAAAATAATATGAAGTGAAAGATATGAAAAATCAAGTTAATATCATAGATAAGAATGATCAAATGAAAATAATTAATCTAGAGAAGATAGAATTTCCTATGTATATTTTTACTATTATGAGAGGAATTATTAAGTAGGCTAGACAAATAGCTCATAACATAAGTTTTTTCTTATTTGACAACAATACTATTAATTTAAAGATTAAAACTAGTTTCAATAAGGAAGATATAGTTAGTAAATATTATTGATGTAAGAATAATAAAAAGTGACAAGGTGAAGGTCTTCCATAAGTGCTACCACTTCTTTTTAGATACGAACATTGGTATTAAGTTATAGCTCTATATCTTGAATCCTTTTGCTATCTTAAGTTCAAGCATAGATATTGAAAAGTGATGCGAATTTTTGTTAGGATTGGGACATTCTTCCCTACTAATAATTAATTTTCTTCATTTATTTTTTAAATTATTAATTATAATATTGTATACCTGGGTAGACATTCCTAAAATCAAAAATCTTTTCTCTTTCCATATTTTTTATGATGTCTACTTAGTGTCAAGCTTGTAATGTACTTTAAATTTTGTTTCTTCATTATTAATATTTTTTATTATCTAACATCCTACCCCCATCCTAGTCTACCCTCATAAGAATGGCTAAGAACTAAATTAGATTAATAGGAGAATTTATAGTAAATTTCCTATCTCTTAAAATTGATTGATGAAAACCTTTCATTAGATGTTAGGATCTTTGCTATGATAGACTAACCTAGAAACCTTAATTAGATTTATAAAAAATAAAAAAAATTAGTAAAGTCAAGACAAGAAACATGAAAAAGGCCTAATTAATTACTTACACTACTATGAAAATCTAGATGTTAGGGTAAAAATTTTTTCTCTCCTCTTTACTAGAAATCCTTTAGTAAGAAGTGAAAATCCATGAGCATGCTTCTAAAAAAGCGTAAGGCATGATCCTTTACCTACACCATAGGAAAGGTTTTTCAAGATTTGTTATAAGGATGAAAACTTGAAAAGACATCCCCAAAACCATTGGGCATTTTCTTTAGACTTTCTCTTTAATGATTTGATGTACTCTATATATTTTAAGTATTATTAATCATTTTCTTTAGGTCCAAAATCCCCCTTCCCTCCTTCTCTTCACTACCACCACCACCCTGGGCTAGATGTAAAGGTAATGTTATTTCAATGAATTCCTTGATCTTTGTCTTGCTTGACAAATCAACATCTTTGGCTCTCATAGATATTGGTTATATGAATGAATTATATAGATAATAAGGAGTACCACATCCCCTAATTTATGAATAATAAGGTAGATAATGAAGGCTTATATAAGAGAAAGCTCTAATTAAAAAATTAACCCTTTTCATTTTAATTTTAATTCAAAGTAATTCTAATGGGTTAATCTCATACAATTTTTCTGAAAAATAGAATTTAAAAAATTTTCAAAATTAAACATAAGTCTCTTTTTTTAATCCTCCCAAAAATAAACTATAAAACCCCATCTTTCTTAAACTAACAAGAGATTATTTAGGGTTCTTAAGGTTTCATGAGCTTATAATAAGTCTTGGGTCAAAGGTCTAAATTCCTTGAATGCTTAACCCATAAACTATGACTTTGATTATATTGCTAACCATACCAGCATATAAACAAAGCACATATAAAGGAGAAATAAACATAAAAATTTATATAAAACCTAAAATAGCCCAATAGAGCAAGGAGCTAACTCTCCTTTTCTTCCTAATCTCATTAGGGCTCTTAATGGGAATACCATCAAAAATACTTTATCTCCATTCTTAAAATTCATAGTTTGCATTACAATATCAATACTAAACTACTAATGTACTATCTATCCTGAATAGCATCCTAACACAACAACATCTAACATGTTCTACTATATAGGGCTTCATACAAAGCTACCGTCAAAGTTGGATAATAATAATTATTATAGGTGAACTCCACTAAAGATAACTCATTCCAACTATTTATGTACTGCAAAGCACAATATTACAACATGCCTTCTAATATTTGATTAGTCCATTCTTTCTATCCATCTATATATGATATTTAAGGATATTTTTCCTATTTTCTTGTAAAGCTACTAATTTCTATATTATTCTTCAACCATTTGTACCTTAAGTATAAGGACTTTTAATTATTTAGTAAAATCATAGAAATGCATAAGTGGGTTCAAAGAAAAAAGAATTAATCATATAGGAGTAGAATATGTAGGTCCTATAGAAATAAGATTAGTATGAGACCAATGGGATGGTTGATGAAAATAATTAGGATAGATAGATTGATGATAATAGGTAGGGTAGATAGAAAATGAGGTGTAATAGGAAAAATGAGAAGCAAAATAGATAGAACTAGGATGAACAAAATGTGTAGTATTAAGAGGAGGAAGAGGGAGATGAGATGAAACATCAAGAAAATTTATAGATATATAGGAATTAGTTTGAACAACTTTTTGAAGCACATGAAACAAATATTTACTAGTAGGATTGTGGGGTTGTAAGGTTTTAGAAACCTCCATGTTGCCATTATGAATGATATAAGATTTCCTTTTAGACATGGATTATTATTCTGAAGGATTCATAAATGACATCTTCTTCTTAATTTATTGATGACAATTGAAATACTAGATATGTTAGATAAATTTTTTTTCATCCACACTAATGTGATCATTATCTTGTGTTTGCTATTTATTAGCTTTACTATTAGTATATACTTTATTATCATTCGATATATATGCTATTTGCACTACTGCTTGTTACTTTCTTTAATCTTTTTGTACCTTTTATCATTATCTTGATCATATCATCAAATTGAATGGTCTAATCTAATATAGTAGATTTTTTCTCATCTAAATGTATAGGTTCTTCAAGATTGAAAGTGAAAACTGCACAAAGTTCATCATCATATATTTCTAAACCACATTCAAATTTAGTATGAAGTAAGTCATACATCTTTTAAAAGAAATTTTATGCTAAGTTTTGTAGTCTTCTCGATATGCAGGAATTTATGCTTTTGGGTCATTAGTATTAATAAAAACATTAGACATTTCTTACTATTCATTATTGATGTGGTAGATGAGGTTTCATGTTTATTAAGAATGTTATACAACAATAGGAATAAGAATAATAAAATTAGTTGTTACTATATTTATACTTATCCAAATTAATTAACAATGAAAATAAATATTTAGAAATAGGTAGAATAAGATTTAAAATTTAACAATATAGAGTTCATCATCATGCATTTATAAACAACATTCAACTTTAACACGAAGTAAGTCATACTTCTTTTAAAATAAATTTGATGGGAAGTTATTTAGCCTTCTTGATGCATAGAGAGTTTATAATTTTGGATCATTAGTTTTAATAAAAACATTAGACCTTTTATTGCTATTCACTATTAATGTAGTAGATGAAGTTTCAAGTTTATTAAGAATGTTAAACAATAATAGTAATAAAAAGAATAAAAATCATTGTTGCCATATTTATACTTATTCAAATTAATTAAAAATTAAGATAAATATTTAGAAACGGGAAGAATAAGATTGAAAAATTAACAGCAAACTTCTACGTCAATATTAATGTTAAGAGTTAAAAGAAAAGGTCAACATGAAATATAACACTAGTAAAATCAATGTTGCTACAGTCAAAGCTATCAAACTTGGCATTGAGAATAAACTGTGTTGAAAGTTAATTTTGGAAAACATTAATTTTTAAGAAATAACATAAAATAAAAAAATCCAAAAGTAATGATATCAATCAAATTAAGAAGGATAGAGAACCTAACATATATGGAGACAAAAGAAATTAAAGAAAGATAGGAAATAGACACAAAGAGTATGTTGTAAATGTAAGCTAACAAAGATAAAGAGAAATCCTAAGATGAAATTTCTCTCATTGAAAGTACCATAAAACATATTCCTATAAAAAAGTTCTAGGTGCAACATATTTATCTCACTTGTAAATTAGGACATATTATCTTAAATGGTCTAAAATTAAATTTAAATCAAATAAGGATTTAAAGGGCTTAATAATAAGTGTTGCAACACTTAGAGGGATGTGGTGAAAGATTTTGAAAATATATTTTAAAATAAATATAATTAAATATGATAAGTAAGATTATAAATGAGAAGATACTAAGGAAGAAAAAACCTAATTTTATTATTTTTTGATCACAAAATCCATCAATAATATTTAAGAAAATAATCGATAATAAGATTGAGATAAATTTTTCTAAATTCCTCTTCCATCTTGTTTGAATTTCATTAGAGAGTATCTCATCATGTTCCCTATTTATTTCCCTAGTTCTATGCATACTACTTGACCTAGTTGCATGCCCACTACCTACAAGATGAAGGTGAAGAATAAAATTGCAAAAAGAATGATAAGCATACAGATTACCTACATAGATGAAGATAAAAAATAAAGATGAAGAATAAAATGACAAAGAAGATGATAAGTATATGAATTTCTTGCAGATGCAAAGAGAAAATATAAACAATGGTAGATGAAGATGAACGCCAAGAATAAATATATGAGAAATTAAATGCAAATAATGGTAGTCAAAGATAACTACAAAGAATAAAATGGCAAATAAACAAATGAAAATAATTAAAATTAAACCTAAGACCTTATATTTTATGAGAAGTAGTATTGCCACTACATTAACAAGCTCAATTAAAAAGCTATGAAATAAACTTTTATTTACATTAAAAAAAGGCATTGGTTAGACACTTTTGAAAAGTCAAAGTAGATGGGAAGGAGTTGAAACTACTTCTCAATTAAGATAATTATAACTTTTTAAATGGTATAAACATCAAAGGTACCTCCCTAAATATGAACTCAAAAATTCTTCAATAGGAGGAGAATAAAATGTCCTCAAAGTAAGAAGAAAATTATCTCAATGTATATGCCTTAGCTCTATGAATAATTTAGATGAAATAGCATTACTTGTAAGTGAATAGTTCATAGAAGGACTTTAAAACATTTATCATTATAGAGGCTAAGAAAATAGATGTTCAAAGGGGCTCTTTAGTGCTTTTGATTGCTAAGGTTTTTTTTGAAAAATTGCTAGAAAGATTAAATCTTAATATCTCCTTGAATTTTTTGTATTTTTAACCTCTCTTCCAAATTTAGCTTTTCATCTTTGGAATTTAAAATGAAGAATTGTATTTTATGTGAGATTATACTAAAAAATACATGTAACATATGTAAGACCCTAGTGTTTTCAATATAGAATCTTAGATTCATTATTTATTCTCATTATGTTTGGTCCTTAAGCATCGGGATATATGTACTATATTATGCTAATGACATATTTTATTTTACTAATAATTTATGTTAGCGCATTCTAATATCTCTTTATGCTTATGCTTATGAATGTGCATCTTGAGGTTTTAACTCTTTGTCCTTGTTTACATGCATTGGCATTTTATGCATCACGATATATTTGTTGATAACCTTTTGTATGGGGTGTTGGAATCCTAAAATAATTATAACATAAGTACACCCTAGGATAGATAGTCGAATCAGAACTTTATAACTCAAATTTACCTACAAGAATCAAATTTGAAACTTGAAGCTTTCAAATTACTAGTCTTATTTCTAGGCTAACACCTCATTATTATATAAGCTTGTGTATGACCCATTGGAATTCTTTATAAACTTACATGGTTTACTATGTCTTGATATTATGTTTCTTAAGGTTTTGACATTAGACCTTGATCTTATTACATGTTTGAAAATAATATTTATATATATTTTTTCTTGATTATTATTTCTTAACATTTACTAACTCTTGGTGCCTCTTGTGAAGGATAGGTTGGAAGGATAGTGGTGGTTCATTAATGGTATTTTTTATATTTTATTTAAGTTATAAGTTTATGTTATTCAATTTTGGAATAATGTATGAATATGGTTCTAAGATATGTTAAATAAATATTTGGAGCTTATTCCAATTGTCTTTTCATTCTATCTAGGAACTCACTTTGGACATGAGACTCATAAAATACTCTTTTGATGACTTTGCTTTATTTGTTAATCATTGGACCCTTTTGTCAATACATGTTATCTTATATTTAGAAATTAATTATTAATTATTTATTTTTAAAAGTGTTCATATCCTTCCATTTTTACTCATAAACACTTGATAATGTTGGCTCTTTTGGTGTCAAATATGCATTGCTCTCTCTCCTAATCTCTTTATGATTTCTAGATCTAAGACAATTCTAGCTTGGTGAAGCTTGGATCTCAACTGATCTTTCAAGATAGAGGAAATATTTTTTATTTAATCACTTTTGATAAATAACAAATTTTTTTTCACGTGCTTTTCTTTGTAATGGTTTTATTCCATAACCATACTATATATGTTGTTGATCTAACCTTGGTTTGATAATTAATTCATAATATGTTATTTTTGAGACTTTCCACTTTATGCATCATACTCATCTTTCTTCTATGGTACCTTGTTCTTCATATAGTGAGTGGACATTTTGGATGTGTATTTGCATGTTTGACATGTCAGAAAACTCAAAAAAAAAAGAAAAAAAAAGAATGCAATACATTAAACATGATTTGCAGTAGAGGTAATTGATATATTGGTTAGTTCTTCATGACTAATCATCATGCTGTGGTTAGTATTAGACTTGGATTTAGGATAGTGGTAAGGAGCTAAGATGAAGAAAAGTTATAATGTTGATACTAGTCTTGATGTAACCCAACAATTGGTCTAGACATGCATGAGGATTTCTAATATAATATTATTCTTATCTTACATAAGAGTTGGCTTGGCTTGATGAGGTATTCTACCAAATAGTCATTAATGGCTAGTTAGGTTGGTATCAACCTTATAGTTCTTTCAATGTCTAATGCTAGAAACCTCGTGGTTAAATCCACAAGTAGGTACAACATGGGTAATGGTATATTAATACATTAATGGTAATTTTAATGGTTTGATTAATAGTTATATTAATGATTATAATTTTATTAATGGATTAATTAATCAGTTATTGTTGTTGGTTCTAATATGTATTTGGAGCATAAGCCCTATATTCTAGCTTCTTCCACGTGGTACTAAGGTGATTTTCTCTATTATGAAGATGTTCTAATCCTTCTTGCATGTGTTTCATCTAGATCTTAGTTAGAAGGCTCAGATGGAGGTTCCTAGTGTCACTGCAGATGCTAGATCATAGTACACTATAGGAAAATTGGTGATTACGAATGCTTTGCAAAGAAAAGATTCAAGCATTATTTCATTTTGAGAGCCATGTTATGAATTTGTAAAATGGTCCTATATTTTACTTATGTATCTCATGTATCTTGTACTATAAGGAATGCACTCAAGATGTTAGAATAACATTGCATGGATTTTTGGTTAAGCGATTTATTCTATATGTTTTTTCAAGTATGGTTATTAGGTTATAAGTTTCATAATTGGTGATTTAAGGTTATCCAATGATTTAATTTTGGATTTTTAAGTTTTGCACATAGAATATATAGAATTTAATCATTCCCCTTAAGTGATTTTATAAGTTTATTTATGATTAAATTTTTGGTATAACAACATAATTTTAAGAAGGCCTTGACAATATGATCATGATGCAATTATTAACTCCCATGAAAATATTGTGTTTTTAATGCAGAAAGGAAGGTGGTTTAGGATTTATAGGAATTGCTAAAGCTTATGAAAAGCTATAGCTTATGAAGACTAAAGGAGTATGGTTTACCTATTATTTGGACATGAGGTATTTGTAAGAAGTACACAAGTAGAAAAAAGGTTTTTACATGGCATTCACTTTAAATTTAGAAAGTTGCAACATGGATTGCAAGTATCCAGAGGTAAAGATATTATTATGTGACTTTACAAATATGCATGTAAATAATCTACTTGTAATTTTTTCATCCTTGTGATCTATTTCCCATGTCATTTATCTAATTACTAGAGTAAATATGCCAAATAAAGTTGCTTATAGAATAAACCTACAAGAACATGATGAGCTTGGGAGACAAGTAGCAAAACTTGTAGGGAAATGACTAGTTCATGAAAGTTTTAGCCCATGTGTATTACCAATATTATTGATGCTCAATAAATGATTAAAAATGCTCCAAATATGTATTGATACTTAAGCCATCTATTGGATTATAGTAAGTTACTGATTTCCCATACCTATGATGGATGATATCTTATATAATTTGTCAAAAGTTAGACTTTTTAGTAAAATAGACTTGAAAAGTAGGTACCATAATGTTAAACAATTTTTCATACCCAAAATGGAATATACAAATGGAGAATGACACTTTTCAAGCTTACAAATGATCTAAGTACCTTAATGAGATTAACGACTAATGCATTAAACTCTTATCTAAATCAATTTGTTTTTGTTTTTTCTGGATGATATTCTTTGATATAATAGGACAAGAGGAGCACTAAGAGCAACTCAAATTAATGTTGAAAAGGTTATAAGAAAGAATAATTGGTGATTAATCTTAATAAATGTAGCCTTATGAAGAATGAATTTGTTTATTTTAGCTTTGTTATTTCTAAAGAAGTTTTGAAAGAAACTTCAGATAAAGTAAAGACTATCATAAATATATAGACCCCAAAAATGACTATGGATGTGAGATTATTTTATTAACTAATAAGATTTTACAAAAACTTTCTAAGGAATTTTAGTAGGATGGAAACTCAAATGATTAACATCATTAAGCTAAGAGTAAAAATCAACATGCATTCAAGGGGACTCTAGCAGTGGATCATAGCTTCCAACAACTCAAGAGGATTTTAGTAGAAGCACATGTTCTTTTGTTAACAGGCTCTGATAAGGTGTTTCAAGTTGAATGTGATGTAAGTTGAGAAGCTATTAAAGGCATTCTCAACCATGGTAGAAAGCCTATTACTTATTTTAGTGAAAACCATTGAAATCAAACTTATGACTTGCAAACCATAGCCCACGTATTCTAATTAGGTAAAGAAATGCCTCACTAATAGTACTTAGTTGTTAAGAAAGAACCTTTATATTTTGTAAATATAATAAAAAATAAAAAATAAATTTAAAGTATAATGAAAAAAAAGGAAGTTTAAAAAATTTTAGAAGATAAATTATGATTATCCAAAGGAAAACAATTGAATTAAGAAAGTTAGAAAATCAAATGAGGAAGATTAAAATCCAACTATTAATTAGAAAAGAAAGAATGAAAAGTGTAAAAAATGAGTGGATAATAAGATTAGAATAAAGATACAGAAGAAAATTAAGTAATGAATTAAGATAAGGATTTTGACAAGGATCAAGAGAGGAATAAGACCAACTATCTAATCCAAATAGAAGAGAAGTAATCCTAACCATCTGTGTAGATTAAAAATCTATAACTTGGAATATTTATCATGTTTTTATCTTATAATAGTTAGAGAACACCCTCACAAGTAATATTTATATACAACCTATCAACACAAGGTAGAGAAACTAGTGTATAGAGTTTAAATGTTTAAGTAGAAGAGCATGTTACAAGATACATTAGAATATAATTAGCTTAGCCATTGTGTAATGTAGGAGGGAGAGAGTTGCATTATCCTTTCAATTCATGCTTACAAGCAAGGTTTAGTATCAGTCTTGGTTTTATTAAGTAGCTATCCAATCCATTTTGCTAAATGGCTTTTAACTCTATAGGTAATGATAACATCAACTTCCAATCCATTTTCTTGAATGGTTTTAGATCTCTACTACAGTTTCACTTTTTAATTCTAAATTTCTAAGAAAAATTCTTTATGTATTCAATTAATTACTAATTAAAAGAATTTTCATTACTCAATAAAGTAATCTATTGATAAGTTAACATTTGTTTAATTCTAATCAATAGATATACATAAAAGTACCTTAAGTATTTAAGGAATAATCACATGAAAGTATATTGAAGAGAAAAAACTATTCTTTGCATTCCATTTATCTAAATAAAATGTTTAGTATAAGAAAATAAACTTATCTATGTCTAGAATTATGTAATAAATGATTTTTTCCCATTTGAAGGATAATGTAAAGCAAAACTTCTCTTTTAAAGATATAGATTATTAAGTTATCTATTGCTACAATGATTAAACACTTATTTATTTCTAGAATGCAACAAAAATAATGCTCATAATCATTATCATCATCATCCTAGCCTTGTCTCAACAAAATGGGATCAACTACATCAATTCTTTTTCACCACTGGCCTTAAGAAGAGCTAGATCTTTGTTTATGATATAGCAACCTTTATAAACTCTTGTCCATTTTCCACAGTAACCAAGCATGTTGGGCATTACATCTAAGGAATGCCCTAGTATCTACAAAATCTAAAAAAAAACTCATCCATGAGATTTGGTAAAGTTTTATTAATGGTTGCCAACCTTACAATAACCCTCCTCCCTTTATAATAAGGCTTGGGAGTGGCATTGGGAGAGTTTAACAAAACTAATGTCGATTTCAAAAATCCCATAAGTTATTTTTTTGACATAATCCATGTTTTAACACTTACCAATAAATATATATATATATATATATTGATTCATTCATTTCATTCCACTATAATTTATACTAATAAAGTTTTAAAAATTTGGTGTAACCACTCAAAATTAATTTCAAATTTATAAAGCATTTTAACTTTGAGGTAGTTACCCAAACAAAATGGTAAATAACTTAATAAAAAAATTAGAAAGTTAACTAAAATATGTAGTTGTTGACTTATTTACACAAACTTAGATATATAAACAAAATCAAATTATTAAATAATATAAAGTTATAAAAGCTTTCAGCTTTTTCTTTTTTGTTAGAGTTTAACAAAAACAATGTTGATTTCTAAAATCCCATAAGATATTTTTTTTGACATAAACCATGTTTTAACACTTACCAAGAAAGAAAAAAATATATATTGATTCATTCATTTCATTCCACTATAATTTATATTAAAAAAGTTTTAAAAAGTTTGTGTAACCAGTCAAAATTAATTTCAAATTTATAAAGCATTTTTAACTTTGAGGTAGTTACCTAAACAAAATGGCAAATAAGTTAATAACCAAATTAGAAAGTTAACTAAAATATGCAGCTGCTGCTGACGTGTTTACATAAACTAAGATATATAAAAAAAACAAATTATTAAATAATATAAAGTGATAAAAACTTTTAGCTTTTTCTTTTTTGGCAGAGTTTAACAAAAACTATGTTGATTTCTAAAAGCCCATAAGATATTGTTTTTGACATAAACCATGTTCTAACACTTACCAATAAAAAACAAAATATATACTGATTCATTCATTTCATTCCACCATAATTTATACTAGTAAAGTTTTAGATTGGTGTAACCACTCAAAATTAATTTCAAATTTATAAAGCATTTTAAAACTATTTATTTGATATCCCTGCAAGCAAGTGAATTATGCATAACTGAGTATTTACGTTATGCTTGTTTCCACCCTTGCTAGCAGCTCATGGCTCTAGCCTCATCATAGCGATTTATTTATTCCAGAAGAGATAATTCAAAGACCTGGGTTGGACTTGGTCCTAGCCAACCAGCCAGCCATTAGAGAAGAGATTAAGCTTTGGTTCATTCACCGATGGTCCGAGACTAAAACACAAAATGGCGATGCAGTTGCTGATTATCACAATGGCCACTGCTGCAGCGATTTGATTCAAGAAGAAGGTTACTATGACGATCGGTGTGGGCCGTGGATGATTTGTATGATATATCTTAGGATGTTATACTTAAAAATGATATTGATAATTACACAGAGAAATTTGGATGCTATGTTTAACATTAGGTAAAAAACACCACAAATAATATGGAAAGGAAAAAGTTTTCAATGTCTCTTATGTATAATCTTATAATTAATATTTTTGAAGAGTAAAAAGAAGAAAATTAATTATTGGGAGGGAGGATAAGCTTAAAATAACATTTAAATAGCAAAAGGATTTAGGTTAGCAATACAAAGCCATAAGTATTTATATATATTATACAATATCAACACTTCTTTGGTTACCTTAAAGCATACATCGGCAATATTAACAAACAACTATAGGGGTATTGGAACCCAAAATAATTGAAACATAGGTACAACCTAATATTAGGCAATTTTATGTTTTTCTATCATATCATTTAATTGTAAAAAGAAACTTTGATTATGTAACTTAAAACTTAAATGTCTCATATTCATTGATGAGTAGCAAGTATCCCTTATGTTCAACCATATGAATCAAAAGCAAGCATACATAAGTGGCCTATGTCCTAGATAGTAAAAATATGGTTACTAGGCATTATCTTCCAATCATCACTTGTGTTAACTTTGTCTATATGGATAAGTGTGATTGATGTGTAAGGTATTTATATTTATAATTTTCATTATTTTTTATTTGTAAAAATATTAAAGAAAAAATGGTAGAAATAATTATCTTTACTAATTAATAACTAAACTACCCTAATGTAGTGCATTCATTTCCACTTTTTGTACACATCCTGAACATATACTAATATTGCTTAATTACCAAGTATTTACTACTAGGCATACCAAGTATTCACTCATGGGATTACCAAGCATTAGTACATTATGCTTGAAGTGATCATACTCACCTCACTTATAAATTGGAACTTTAAATGCTTAAGTACAAAAATGTAAATTGCATATAAAGTATAATGCTTGAAAGCAAACTTAAACTAATCCAAGTGCTACAATGAAGAGAAGAAATATTGATTTTATTTCCATTCATGTAATTTTGTCTAGGTACATATTGCACTCAAATAAATTTTTGTATAATTAATTCAAATCATAATATCGACACTTAAAGAAAAATTTTTACTAAGTCCTATGAAAGAAAATTATAAGAGTTTGTCTAAGAAAGTGATTAATTGTGCCATAAATGCAACTGGTATGTATACTTATACATGCCTAGGAAGGATCAATGTCAATGCACATGCATTAACACATCTTGAAATAAATCAACAAGCATGCATCAACATAATTGACTTATTAACACTTCATTATACCCCCACAACTGACTAAAATGGAATTGTGTTTCTTACAAAATTTAGGAAAATATGAAACTGATTAACTAACTCTAACAAAAAAAAGAGCTTTTTAGTACCCTTTTACATGGTTATAAAATTATTGTAGTGTACAAAGAAACTAGACACTTTTAGCAAAAATTAGCAAGTGTGTATTGCATGAACGAAGATATGATGAAGTCTTTACACCATGCCCAGAAGAAAAAGCTTGTATGACACAAAGGATCCTTCATCACATCCCTACCCTACTAGAGGCCTAAGCTACCCTCTTACCACTACCAAAAGTTGAAAGGCTTCCAAAAGTACCTTTATCGTTTTCTCCTTGTCTCATGGGTTGTTAATGGTCTAGGATGCTTTATCTAGATGAGTTGATACTAGAATATACCATAGGAATAGTAGTGTAAGAAACATCTTCTTCATGTTGACAAACTAGGTTGTGAATTATCTATGTTCAAAGTTGAATGTATGAACAAGATTTTGTAGCTCTTGGTATTCACCTATACTTTTGACCAAGTTCTTAGCAACAGATCTTTTGATCGGTTAATTTTCTTATGAGAACCTCAAGCTTTGTGTTGGCCACTTCTAATTTTTATTTATTCTCTTTGTGGAAATTGAACTCTACCTCATAGAGGAGGTATGACTAGTCATCTTCTTCTATAACTCTATTTTGGGCCTTCTTGGTATTAGCATTGTCTAGTTTGCATATTGGAGGTTGGCAAGCTCTATGTATTCTATCATCTCTTTGATTGACAACATTTTTAGACAAATTTATACTTAATTAAATACATTAATGCTATCAAAGATGGGTTCCGATACACCATCTCTTCATTAAAGTTGCTAGAGAACTTCGTTGACCTTCACCTTTACTAATTTGATCTCCCTTTTGTTGATTTTCTTCAGCATCTTGACTTGTTCACTATAGTGATTGTTAAGTCATTCATACTTCAAGATTTCATTCTTTCATGTGGTGATCTGAATTGTGGTCTTTTGGGAAACAACATGAACCTTCTCCATATAGGAATTCCTATTTTCTATAAACAATCTCCTCAAAATGATGTTTGCCTTAGCAAGCTATTTCTTCTATTAATGAATGTTTACCACTATTTAATCCTTCTATTGCTTAGCATTCTACACATGATAATTGTCTTATTTTAATGTCAAATTTTCCTTACAAATTTGTTCAAGAGCATAGCTAGAGAAATTCATCATTTCCTCTAATAGTAACAAATCAAAAAATATCATCTCTTGGGATTCTCAACCTCTTGGCATCTATTTTAAGCTATTGGAAATCTTCTTCTCAAATGAGCTCTAGCTTAAGAATGGTAGGGTCTAACAAACATGTTTTAAGTTTTGCAACCTCAGCAACAAATTATTGATTACTAA
Source organism: Gnetum montanum (assembly GCA_015680685.1). Taxonomy (NCBI): domain Eukaryota; kingdom Viridiplantae; phylum Streptophyta; class Gnetopsida; order Gnetales; family Gnetaceae; genus Gnetum; species Gnetum montanum. Next base: position 42,860 of record MNCI01036663.1, on the reverse strand, counting down.
TGATGAAGTTGCACATTTGTAAGTAATAGCTTCTCTCCTGTCTCTAGCAGCTTGTAACATGTAACTAAAATATCTTCTAAGAGATCAAAGATCCTTAGAATTGGTTGTCAAACTTCCATTACTCACTACTCCTATTGATTCTTGTAGATATACCATTGTAACAAGATTAGGGATGGATGATATAAAATCACCTAGAGCTTCTCCAATTTGATCCACTACCACTTCTAATATTGCCTCTTGAACCTTGTCTAGATAACCAAGACTATCACTTCCTCATCTTCTTCTAACATTACAAAGAAGGTTGTTGCATTTCCAGAAATTTCAAGAAATTCTTATTCTAGTATGAACATAGTGACTTCTATGGAACTAGGATTGGAGTGAATGGCTGTTCAATTTCTATGTGAAGAAAACATCAGGATCATATCATTGTTCAACCAATTAATGTTTCTTGTGACCTTTTTTAGATGGCTCATTGCTAGTTTGTACATTGAAGGTTCTCCACCATTTTTAGAGGCTTTTTATTATTACAATTTCTACTCTCCAAGTTTTTGTAAATGTTGTATAGCTGTCAACATTTTTGGTGTTGTCTCTGATGCTACAAGTGATGGTTGTTGTTTTTATTCCTCTTGAAGCTTGGCAGGTGATTTATCTTTCTTCATTTCCTACCATGATGTGACAAGAGCTCTGTGAACCACATCATTAGATAAGAAGTCTATCCCTTTCCTTTTACAATGTTTTGTGATGAGACATGGACAGGGAAGTGTGTTCCCACCCTTCTCATTCTACTTAAAATGATTTTATATTTCAAGAAAGATAAGTTGAGGTAGGTTGACTATAAACTTTCTAGTTATAGTCATGCATGCCTTGGTGGAGAAGACTACTACCCTACTTAGCCTCATCATTAGATTAAGGTGATAGGTCATGATCTTGAAATAGGCTCTCTCTACCCTAGTTAGAGAACCATACTCTTTATAGTCCACTCCATAGTACCATTAGATCTACTCTTTCTTGGCTTCTGGGTCCACTTGAATAGATATCTCTACTATCTTTACTAGCTTTATCAACTAAGTAGAAGATGGCGATGTCTTTGATTTTAGTAGTCATGTCTCCATGTTAGTTGTTCTAGATAGGTTTCCCCCATCTATCATTCTCCACTAGTGAAAAGAATGGACCATAGTGGAGACCCTTGTACTTGTGCTCTAACTTCCTTTGATGTAAGCTCTAGGAAAGTATTAAAATTTAGTTCTTATATGATGGGGCTCTAAATTTCTTTGGTGTGAACTTCTCCAGGCAGGCCTCTATAAGAGTGACCTCAAGATTAGGTTGCAATCTTGGGACCTCTTTCTTCCTACATTTCACCTATGGGATTTTAATACATAGACTCCACTTCAAAATCCTCACATAGGGACTTGGTAGCATGGGTGGACTTAGTTTCTTTCTCTTGGGCTTGTTGTTGCAATTATTGTGGTTATATCCTTCCAACACATGGTTATTTTTCCCTAGGCTCCAAGGGCCTTGATGCTTGTGGTTCTCTTTTTTGTATTATTTTTTATCATTGACAATACCCAAAATTAGCCATTCGGATATAGTATTATTTTATTTAGATACTTTTCTTAATTTGATCATGTTAAGTTTATTGGTTGAAAGTTGGGATTTTAGCATTAAGTTCTTATTTAGTAATCAGAGACATATGATATTATTTTATTTATGTTTTAATGGAGGTTTGAGAATTCATATTAACTCTTATTATTAATAATTTAATATTATTTTAATATATTATTTATGAGTTGTTAGTAAAATTTCCAAAAACAATTTATGTAAAAACGTAGTATTTGATGATCCCATGATATAAAGCATACCTCAAGTAGCTTAATGATTAAAAAATAGGTAAAAACGAATAAATTATTATCAAGTTATGTCTCTTGAAAGGATCTAGGCTCTGAAAAATTATAAAATCTCATCATGAATTTCAAAGAAAATGTCAAAATGAGCTAAGTGTCATGTGCATCTATAGGATTTTTATGCAACATCAATGGAGATGCATCAATGGGGATACATCAACTAGTGTAGTTGTATCAATGTGGATGTATCAATGGGGATGGGGATTGAGAAAATAGAAAAATAAGAGTCAATAAGATAGGAAATCATAGTAATAACATAATTAAGGGTATGATTCATGTAATTAGATCAACTTGATCATGTGGGATGAGTAATTGAAGGATGTTTCTTATGCCAATGTAGAGTAATACTGAATGATGAAAGCTATCAAGATGATTGAGATCACAACGAGGTCCATGATTAGGAGGCTTTCTTGAAGCAAATCAACAGATATGCATGTGGACCCTTCCAAAACTAGACTTATGCCTGATATAGCCTTGCATAACCTCCTTATAAGGAGTTTGTATGCAACCTAGATGAAGAATGATCATGCAAGTTAAACATAATAACCATGTAAGGGATTTTCTTAGGATTATCAAACTATAAAAAAGAACTATCAATTTACAATGGCATGTGGCAATGAGGGGAGAGAAAATGAAGTGTGAGAATGGTAGATGACAAGTTTGCATCATGATCGTATGGGAATCTTACTAAAATTTATTATTAAGATGATCTGATACTAGTTCATTCTAAGTCTAGACCAAATCCATTCCAATCACAATGATCTCACATTAATATATTCCCCCTCTTCTATCATCATGAGCCTATGACAACCATAAAGGACAACCACAACTCCAAATAAAGAACAAAATAGAACAAGGAAGAATGTAGGGCCTTAGCTAGATGGGTGCCGTTAGGCATGGGTAACATGTATTTCTAGCCCCATAACTAGTGTTTGTAGTGTAAGAGATTTGTTAGAGACCTATGCTTTGAATTTCCATTTTTAAATCAAAAACCACAACATACAAAAACATACTTCCTTTTATGGGTAATAGTAAGAGTGATGATATACCTATGAGGAGCCATAGAACTTAAGAAGGAAGTTCAAAAAAGAACACAATAAATTCCATTTAGATCATATCCTTTTCTATTCCTGCTTGGTCATTTTCCAGGTTTTTGGGTAATAAGATCATATGTTATTTTTAGTTTTAATGTAAAAGAAACTTCATGTTTCCATGATCTAAAACTCCACATGAGATGAATGGAATGGATGGATATCATGAACTCACTACCTAATACCACCAAAACATTAATAGACTATTAGTAGAGATCATAACAAAAAAAGACAAAGTTGGCCTAAATATTAAATCATAACCTTGATAGCTATGTTAAAAAATTTCAAAAATTTGTAGTAGGCATAGAACAAAATCAAAGATTTCATTTAAAGACTAAATGAAAATAACAAGAAAATAAAAGTATATAAAATAATTAGTAAAATATAAAGAAAATGAAAAAAATATAAAGAATATTGAGAAACAAAAAAACTCATTTTATCCTTACTAATATGTTATGGTAGATGGATATCTCCTCAACTAATAAGTTGGAAGGAGCGAATCAAAAAAATGGAATGACCTTGTTCTTGATCAGAGGTGTTAGTGTTACATCTGGTTACTTGGAAGTCCATGAAGAATTTAAGTTATTAGATGCTAACTAGTATGCACTTTTGAGGGCTTATTAAATGGTAAATTATCATATTTCTAGAAGAAAATTTGAGTTTATGATATAAGGTACTTCCCATAATGTTTAGAACTTACTTTGTTGTGGGACAGGCATGGGATTCCAATAGAGAGCCTTGTCCCTTAGGTTGAATATAACTTTCCTTATCCATGCATCATGACATTGTTTATTTTATTCCTTATACATTTCATTTATCATTAGAGCTACTTTTCAATTTTCTTCTAGTATGTTAAGTGCCATGATTTATTTTTTTTTGCTAAGTTAATGTCAAAGTCAAGTTCATATGCAACTACTAGTGTATGAATTTCAATTTGGCTTAGAAGTTTGAGTAAATTTCTATACACTAACTCATAGGGACATTAGTCTAAAACAAGTTTCCATGTTGAGCGATATGCCTAGAAGGTATCATTAAGTTTGATGCTTCAATCTTTCCTATATCTATTAATGTTTTGGTCTAAATTTTGAATGATTTTTCTACTGGTTACCATTGCTGGACTATTGGATTTAAGTTGATAAGGTGTTATGAAGTTATGTTTCACCTCTAAGCATTGCACTAACTTGCGATAGGTAGCATCTATGAAATGTGTTTTGTTAGTAGAAATTGATGCTCTAGGCACATCACACCTTTTTATGACTTGTTTCTTAAAGAAACAAGCTATAGTACTAAAGGTATAATTAGAAATGGCTATAGCTTCAACCCACTTAGTATAGTAGTCAATAGTAATAATAATGTATGACTTTCCATTAGACATGGAAGTTTTGGATTCCATGAAATTAATTTTTAAAAGGTCTAAAAGCTCTAGTGGTTAAATCCATTATTGGTTTTCTTCCATTCTAGTTGTTACCCACCATCTCATTGGTACCTTTTGCATGAATGAAAGAAATGATGAACATCCTTGAAGATTGTTGGCCAAAAATATCTAATCATAAAGACTATTGTGGTCATCCTTCTTCCTACATAATAGTCCTCACAAGGGCCCTAATCAATTTCTTAGAGGATTCTTAGTTGAACTTTTGGATTAAGAACTTAGAAAGAGGGGGTTGTATAGGTTCCCAATTAAAATCACTACAACCACCAAAATCAGACATAATACTTTGCATGATCCCACAAATTTTTTAGTCCACACTTAGAGGGTACAATCTATGCACACCTTGAAACATTTTTCCTTACAAAATATGGTTTAAAGAACATCACAACCTTTACAAGATTTGAGCTTTGCTCAAGAGTGTTTCGTTGTTCCAAAATCACTCAACCCTGTAAGGTCCCAACAAGCTTAAAATGTCATTTAAAGGATCCCACAACCTTTACAAATGTGAGCTCTACATCAAAGTACTTTGTCACTACAAAACCACTCAACCTATTAAGGTTCTAATAGGCTCAACAAATATTTCTTCCTACGAGAAGCACATTAACCTTTTAGGGCTAAAAACGAAGAAAGAAAAGGATCGAGAAGAGATTGTAACTTGATTTATTGTGTCCTTATAATTGGATCCTACTACATACAATTCACAGAAATAATGAATCAATGAGAAACAAAAACAAATTCTCTTTGAGTAGCCAAGGATAGATCTTTAAATAAATAGTACTTGTATATTTCCAAAGAATTCCATTTTATCTTATAAACTTTGAGTTTCCAAAAGCTCTTTAAAATTCCTCCAACAACTATTAAATAGGTTGTTTGGATGTCTAATTTAAAGTAGAGACATATATCTATACTCAAGCTTAATTTTGGAGGGACTTCTACCCGAAAATGTGGATGTCCACAAGTAGATGTGTACCTTTGGACCTCCATGTCTCAAGTGAAACATTTGCTATCAATTATAGACATCCATCTTGCAAATCAAGTTTAGTCCTTAAGGCAGTTCTTTGAAACTTCAGTGTCCTAGCATCCTTTGAAATATCTTCATTCAACTTGTAGACTTAATTTTCATCCACATTCTTGCCTTGTCTACTTAGTATTCATTTTAACATATAAATGCAGATCTTGTTCTAGTTTAGCTTTTGTTCTAAAGTCTTGGTTTTCCATTTGAATTCCTTGCTCAGTATGTTCTTTCATGGTCATACAAGGCTACAATCACAAACACATTTTTCTACATTTTCAATTTTCTCTAAGATTTTGATATACTAAAAGGTCAACAATTTTCTCCTTTTTAATGATGTCCAAAACTTAAGAAAATGGGTTACTACATTCATTAACATATAAAAAATTTATGATAAATAATAAAAGCATAAACATAATCTATCTTTAGAATGCACTAACATATCAATACTTTGTCTTCAAAGATATACCATAAAAAGAAAAACCCCATATACATTATAGCTTTCATAAACAAATGGGTTAGTATATATATATATATATATCTATATAAACATATATAAGTATTCTAATGGAAGTAGAGAATATGAGAGGAAAGCATATAAAGGCTCAAATCCATTGGTCCTAATCATGTTTTCATGAGAGAGACTGAGAACATCATAAAGTTTTCATAAATTTTCCAAAGGCAAAACCTATCTCCATTACATACTATCCCAGACAAGCCAAAAACATAGTTTTCCACATGCAAAAACATAAATAAACAAGGCACTATTCATTCATACAGCTATCTATACCAAAAATGCTATCCCCAAACATAACTAAACATGCTATCCATACACAAAATCACAAAGGCACATAAAAAAAACTCTCCTCCTTTTTGGACATCATCAAAATAAGGAATCCAACAAGATTATTTAACCACTAACCTTGATGTCATAATCAAAGTCATCATTAATGTTAGCTATTACACAATAGGATCTATAAGTATCCTCTTCTTCATCATCACTATTTTTAGTGATGTTGAAGACATGCTACTGATTTTTTTCAACATGAGATTAAAGTACTTTGATAAGGGCTCTTTGAGAATGAAGCTTCACCCTAAACTATGATGGTGAAAGCTAGTGGGATGGAGCCTATTATGAGGAAGAGGAGGAATACTTCCTTTGTTAAGTAATAGAATCACTTGATCCCCAATGAGATCCAACCCAAAATATTCTATCCATTTCCTATTGCTTAAAGGATTGAGGAATACCCTCATGAGCACAAGAACTATGTCTGGGCTAATCAGGATGAGAAATGGACTTCCCCTAGATGTATGTTGGTGGTGCTATGAACTCCTTAGAGTTTGATGCATTTCCTGAGTCATAAGCTTCGGATGGCCTAGCTATAACAGAATTTCTAAAAGGAGCAGGATTGGCCTCCTCATCACCAAAGATAGGTGGAGTGATGATCTTCATTAACTGATGTTCATTTGCTAGTTTAGGTAATCCTATGTCATCCATTCTCTTATGAAGGTATGAGAGATTTTTACTAATCATGACAAAGGTATTTACAAATGGCTTTAGCACCTTATTAAGGGCTAAAGATATTTGGACTAAAGAAATCATGTACTTGAACCTCCTAAGCTAAGAAGAGGCCCTAGATGAAGATGATGCTTACTTCCTCCTAGCTTTCTGAGGTTTTGAGGATAGAACTTTGGGCTCTGTCTATGCGGTGCTCCTATTTTCTAAAAATTCATGAAGGCTTCTCTTACCTTTTAATAAAGGCATATATGGTATGGAAACCCTTGACTATTTTATTAACTAGTTAATGAAGAGGAGATGTCCAAAAACTCTTTCCTTAGTGAACAACCCCAAACTGTCTCTCCAAAGAATGTGCCCTAAATCTAGTGGAAATCTAGTAAGAAGACACTAGAGAACAAATTATTCACTAAGTAACATTTAATTGTAACTTTCTTCCCTTTCAATGATGTTATATAAGACAATGAGAAAAAGGGTGAAAGCATCTCGACCCATCTGACTCCTATGTATTTTTCCACCTCTGAAAGGTTTTGATTGTCCAAACAGGATATCACAAAATGAATAATGGGTAATAAGAAATGTAGCATTGGTGATGATATCTATCATAGAATAAATAGAAACTTGATATATCTCAGAACTAAGGATACCAATGATGGCATTGACTATCTGAGGGAAGACATCAATCAAAATTCCTCCAGCAATAATAGAAAAATATCCAATAATAGCATTAGTTATAAAAATGTTTGAATAGAATTCTTGAATGAGGATTTTAGAAATACAAAAATTCATCATAATGAAAGAAGCCCAATTTATATATTGAAAAAAGGCCATTAGTTCTTTTTCACAATGTTGTTGGAAATTTGGAGACCTTTCAAAAATAATTGATATAGTTTGAGTTACCTCAAAGCAATGTTAAGCATCATTGAAGTGAAATAGACGTAGATAAGAGTTTCATTTGCTTGACAATGCTACCTTTGCCTTCCTAACCTTATGTGAAGGATCCCTTGATGCTCCAATATTCTTTTGAGCCATGGATTTAGGAGAAAATGAGTTTATGTGCATGATTGGAGGAAGCCCTAGTTGACTACTCGTAGATGTCTAAGCTAGGATGATAAGAAATGAGGTGAAATGAGAAGGGTTTTCTTTAAATACCTGTGGCTATTAAGGGTTTTTCCCACAAATATGGACATCTATTTTAATAATTGAAAGTCTATGCTAAGTCTAGAAGAACTCACATTGACATCTATTCATAAATATAGACGTCTATGGATGGACATCTATCTTTTAGTTGAATGTCTAAGGATGGACGTTTATGGATGGACATCTATTCTAGTAACAAAATGTCTATTCTAAAGCATGAAATGTTTTAGAAATAGTTATCATGGATTATTGACCTACAATAATTGTAGGTAAGACAAAAGAATGAAAAATTACCTCTATGTACCTTGCTTGTTGATGAGAAATCATGAAAGTTATGAAGATTGAAAATGAGGTTCCCCTTTTGAGATTCCTCCTTTCTCCATGAAAATTTCTTGTATTTTCAAAGCCTACATTACCTTCTTAAAATTTATGGCAAGATTTCTTTCACCTTCTTCATTTTTCTTAATTCTCTAGACTCTTTTTCTTTCCTTATCCTTTTGATTTATCTTTTACTCCTTTTTTGTCTTGTAAGATTTCTTTCTAGGAATTTTTGGATAAGACCAAGAAATCATATGGTATAACAAATTACTCAAATGGTGATATTTTGAATTAAAAGTTTATTTCTTATGCCCAATTTTACCATAATAATAGCATCTAATCTCTCTAATTTGGGTGAAATGATCAAACCTTGGTGTTACCTTTTTTTTGGATGAAGTGCTTGTTGATACTTCTAATTTTGGTGTAGTCTTTTATTTGGATGAGGTGTTTTTTGATGCTTATTGTTGTTGAAAAGATCCTAGACAACTTTTATCATGTGGATCTCTTCCTTGTTCCAAAACTATGTGAAGGGATTCCTTTCCTTTAACAAGTCTCTCATTCACAAGTTTTGTATTTGCAAGTTATTTTCTAGTATACTCATAACATAGGGTTAGTCTTTGATTATCAACCATGAGGTCTAAATTTTCTTGTGAGAGATCTAAATATTTTATGTTTAGTTAAGATGATTCTTGATCCATATATTTTAGAGCCTTCTTTAGCTTGATACACAAACTTTGAAAGGACAAAACTTCACTACATAATAGATCATACTTTTCTTCATATATTTCTATTGTTTGATCATTATCTTCAGTGGTTCTATTATCATCCTCTATAAGAGACATGAAAATGAGATTTTAATCTTGTATGACCTCTACTTCCTCCTCAGTTTATTCTTCATCCAAGCTAGTGAAGAAGTTCTTTCTAAACCTAGCTTTGGATTCATCTCCTTTCTAAATCCTTCTAGCAATAGGACATTCAGAGGCCACATGGCCTCTTGAATTACAAACCTAACATCCTATAGAAAATTAATAAACATTTGAATTTTTATAATTCTTACCCTTTTCTCTACCTTTTTTTCTGGATTGATTGGGGCCTAGTTGATTAAAGCATATTCCGTTTCTAGCAAGAAATCCTTGAACTCTTCTTGATAGGGGGGCTAGTTCATCTTCATTATTTATTTTTTGTTCAACCATCTCCTTTTACATTGATGAAGATTTAAGGGTGATGGACTTCTTTTCTACTAATCCTTCACTTGTGAGATTCATCTCACAAGAAATAGGAGCACTTTAAATCTCTTTAAATCTCATGACCAAAAAATATATAATTTTTTTCATGGCTTTGAATTTCAATCTCACCTCAAGCTTCAAAGTTCTAATCATTTTTATCATCACATCACTTTTTGGAAAATCATTGCCCATACCACATATGGCTACTACTAAGTCATTATCTCTAGAGAAATAATCTTTTAATTTCTCTCTTTCTTTTATTTTAATCTTGTCATATTCACTTTGCAACACTAAAAGCTTTGATTGCTTTACAATAGATGTACCATCATAAGCTACCTCTAGAGTTTTCCAAATTTATTTTGTGATTTTTCATAAAACTATTCTATTAAATTCATATTCTGGAAAATTTTTATCTTTTAAGTCAAAAATGAACTTATCTTTTTCTCTAAAGTCCATTTGCTTTGTGACTTAAGTGCTCTTATGGTGCTATTAATTTGCAGTGTGTAGCCTTCAAGAATTGACTTCTAGACTTTGAATTTCATGGATTCAAATAATCCTTATATTCTTTATTTTCAATATGTGAAGTGGATTCCATCAAACATTAGTGACTTTATGTAAGACATCCCTTCCATCATTCACTCTTAAGATGTGAAGCTTGAACTTGAGAGTACCAAGTTTAGATACCACTTGTGGATCAAGAACTTAGAAGGGGAGGTTAAATAAGTTCCCAATTAAAATTTTTGCAACCACCAAAATTAAAAAAAAAAAATTTTACATGGTTTCCTAGCTTGGATAGTTTACATTTGGAACGTAGAATCTATACATACCTCCAAGCTTTGTTTTTTAGAAAATGTGATTTAAAGAACACTACAACCTTTACAAGACTTGAGCTTCATTTTGGAGTGTTTTATCACTATGAAATCACTCAATCCTAAAAGGTCCTAACAAGATCAAAATGTGATTCAAAGGATCCCATAATCTTTACAAATTTGAGCTCTACATTGAAGTGCTTTGATGTTGCAAAACCATTCAAACTCATAAGATCCCAAAAAGCTCAATGAAGATTTCTTTTTGCAAGAAGCATATCAACATCACAAGGCTACAAAAAAAGAAAGAAAAGTATCAAGGAGAGAGCATAACTTGATTTATAGAGTCCTTGCAATTGAATCTCACTACATACAATACATAGTAGGCAAAAAAAAAATCTCATTTAGTAGCCAAGTATAAATATTTCAATGAACAGTATTTGCACATTTCCCAAGAATTTAACTTTGTCTTATACCCTTGGAGTTTTCAAAAAACTCCTTAGAATTCTTCCAATGGCTATTAAATGAATAGTATGAACATCTACTTCAAAGTAGATATGTTTATATGTAATCAACCTCAATCCATAAGGGATGTCTACCTAAAAATGTGAATGTCCACATGTAGACCTCTACCATTTGTCATCCATGTCTTGAGTGGGATGTCTACTATCAATTATAGATGTTAATCTTGTAAGTCAAGTTTGGTTATTGAGGTATTTCTTTAAGACTTTAGCATCTTGGCATCCTTCAGAGAATCTTCATTCAACTTGTAGACTTCATTTCCATCTACATTCTTGTCTTTTCTACTTAGTCTTTGTTTCGACATCTCATCGTAGATCTTGTTATAGTTTAGCTCTTCTTCTAAAGTCTTGGTTCTTCATTTGAATTCCTTGCTCATTATATTCTTTCATGGTCTTGCAAGACTATAATTGCAAACATATTTTTCTACGTTTTCTATTTCCTCTAAGATTTTGACACACCAAAAGATCAAAAAATATGCATTAGGTGCATATGATTATACCAAGTCATTAGCACAAACCTTGTAGAGATAGTCCCCTATGTTTATGTAATATTTGACTTAGTGGAGAAATTTTTGTTTCATTTTATTATCCCATTTAGTAGAAGTCTCATGTGTGAGTAGGTATAAGAGGGGTTCATCATATAAATTTGTAACCAATGGTGCATGGAGATCAGTTACCTTAGTAACAAGATGTTTATTTGAGAATTGATTAGATAAGGGATCTTCATCATTCTTGGTATTCCATATTTACCAAGACAAATGATCTACAACTATACACACAATCCCTTTTCTATTCACCATTGTATGATAAAAATCCTATAAGATCATCAACCATCATATAGCATGAGGGTTTACTATTAGCTTGTTTATTAAAAAGTAGATTACATTGTAATCAATGTGCAAAAAAATTGGGTATTCAAGTACATAGTGCCTAAGTTTTCTAAAGAATACACCACTACCATGAGTTCCTTTTCCATGGTAATTTAGTTGAGTTATACACCCATAATTCTCATACTAATATAGTGGATATAATATGAGTGTTTTTTAGCATCTATTTATGTCAATAGAACTCCTAATGCATAGTTGGATGAATTTGTCATGATGTGAAAATTTCTAGACCAATTAGGAACATGTAGAATAGATTTTTTTATGAGCTTCTATTTTAAGTGTTGGAATGCCTATTCACATTCCTTGGTCCACTCAAAGACTACATCCTTCTTTCTAAGCTCTATTAGTGACTTGGAAATTTTAGAAAATTTTCAATAAAATGCCTATAATAACCAGCATAGCGAAGTAAATGATCTTACATATTTTCTAGTTTGAGATTTCTAGTTATTCCTTGCATGATACATATATTTTCAAGGTCCATCTAAATTTCTTTTCCTAAACTTCTATGTCCCAAAATAATGTCATCATGAACCATCGAGTGGATATTTTCCCATCGAAGCCAAAAGTTTATCTCTACACACTATTTTAGTACCTACTTAAGACAATTCAATGCTTGTTCAAAATCAATGTCATAGGTGAAGTCATCAATGAATCCATACCACTACCAATTTGCTATTGAAAAATGCTTAGAACTAGGTATTGGAAAGTTGTAGGAGTATTACAAAGGCCCAAGAGCATCTTCTTGTATGTGAAAGTTCTCCAAGAACTTGTGAAAGTTGTTTTGAACTAGTCTTTTAGAGTAATTTGTATTTGATTATACCCACTATACCCATCCATAAAGCTCTAATACTTATGCCCTACAATTGTATCCAACACTTGGTCTATAAATGGTAACAAAAAATCATCTTTAAATGTAGCCATGTTCATTAGCCTAAAGTTTATATAGATTCTCCATTATTATTCTTTCTTTAGTGTAATAATGAGTGGGCTTACCCACTAACAATATTCCATTGGATAGATGAATCCTTCTTTGAGATGTTTTTCAACTTAATTTTGAACAACTTGCTTTAATTTTGGATTCAAACCTTTTTACAACTACCACTTGGATTTAGTAGTTGAGTCTATGTAGACTTGATGCTAGCATATGCATGGATCTATTCATGTCAATTCATCATATAGACAAGAAAATCCTATTAACCATTTTTTTACTATCTTTAGTAGCTTTTCCTTTTTCTCCTCACTGAGATTGACATTGGTAATTATCAATTTTTCATTATTATTAAATACATATTCCAAAGTTATTGAAAAAGATTTGAATTCCAAGGGTTCTTGTCTAGAAATATGAGGGATTTACAACTCTTCCTAATCTATTTTTGCATCTTCCCTATATTCTATTTTGAAGAGTTGGTTTTGAATTTACTCCATTTCATTCATATTATTAACACAAGCACTTGAGAGGATTTTAGCTAGTTCCATGCACATTCTTGAACTAGCATCATCATCAATTATCAACCACTAGATACCCTCTTATTTTATGGTTGCTGCATATATGAATCTTTGGACATCAATTATTTCATCATAATTTTTTCATGTTATGATAGATGTACTCTTTACAGATCATATTTTTTGCATACAATTGTACCCTATGTCACTATAAGTGATGCATGAAACCCTCTCTTCTTCTTGATCTTTCCAGTTTCATATTCCTTGGAGATTTCCAAGGAGAGATTTATGATCCCTAGTTTGGCATTGTAGCCAATTCCTTTCCATGATAATTGAGAAGTTTTCTTTACAAATATCTACATGAATGATAGAATTGCTCCACTTGGATAATACTATTGCTTGTGAAACTACAATCAATAATCAGCTTGGGGATAAGGAAATCTCTTGGTTGATTACATAATGATGAACAATGAGGTACCCCTACGCCTAACCATATGAAACATAAGCATTCATGCACAATCTAGTTGAATTTCGTGGATGGGACTATTTTTGGCATCTAGATCATTATGCTTTGATCATAGTTCACTATCTTCCCACTTGGACTAGCGATATCTGTGCCATGTATGGTTTAGTTCAAAGTGACGCATATGATGTTGTTCCTAATTCTATGTTACTCTTGAGAATGGTAAAGAGATAACTTAATTTAAACTCATGGACAATAGAAAGTAAAACCCTAATTGGCTTACAAGTGATGAATATCTACTCTTAATTGTCTATACACATCTTGGACTTCATGAGACTACTTTTAGGATTACCAAGTGTATGTCACTAGTTGTGCCAAATGATACACTTATAAATCACCAAGTATCTACACTTGAATTCTCATGGTTAAGATGTATGCATTCTACTTAAGAAGAATAATTATAAATAACAATAAATAGAAACATTTAAATAAATAGAGTAGTAAATAATTAATAATTAAAAGCAACAATAATCTAAGTGGATGTTGCAATGATGGAGGTAATCTTAATCTTTATTTCTAGTCATGTAATGTATCCAAGTATGTCACACTCAAACAAAGGTGCTATACAATTACAAATATCACACTGGGAACATGCACTAGGAATAACAAACTCGAAGAGAAGAAATTGAAAACTAAAACTATCTACTATTACTACTCTAAATAAAAAACTATAAGAAAATTGTGAGCCTAAGCACTATATTTATAGGCCAGATTATATCTTGTGACATTGGATATTTGATGTCACATCTTGGCTCCGACATTGGGGCACTGATAACAAGGCTTTGATATAAGGCTTCGATAAAAAGGCTCTCATGTCAAGGTTAGGAAAATCATGACTCATAATACCCCCACAACTAAATGAAAACTCATCCATTAGTTAAACAAAATGAGGAACAAGTTCTTTAAAAGAAATTGGGTAGGTATGGGAATATTGATTGACATACAAACTGACTTAAGTGGAATAGATAGATGCTAAGTGCCCAAGTATATGGAGTTAAAAGATTTAAAAAATTGGGTGTTCATGATAAGAGAAGTGAACACCTTGGAAAAAAAATTGACATCCAAAACATCTTGGACACTGAAGAGAGAGATAGAAGATCCAACAATCATGAACGATCCTTGTCACAAGGTGTTGTTGCATCATCCTTGGTGAAAATAGTTCCACTTCTAGTCCATGCTTTCCATATCAATCACAACAAAATCATGAATTAGGATGTAATGTGTAACACATGGCTATTAAGTACCTTGTCTCTTTGATGGTTACACTTGGCTAAGTTGTGATTGTGGTAGATTGATTCCTTTAGGAGTATTAATAAGAAGGGTGACAAATAAGGTAAAATAGATAATCAGTCCATTAAAGTTGAAAAAGTTTGACACAAGGAAATATTTGAAAATGGTGTAATAATTTGCAACAATAAAAAGGAAAGGTCACTGAAAAATGTTATGAAGATGTGCATAACTAGATGTCATTGATGGTGTAAACAAAAGGAATTGATTGTAAGAGTGTCTATGGGTAAAGAACTTAACTAACCCACCCAAAAGATGTGCAAGTGGATCCTCTTCAAAGTAGGCATAGGCCTTTTATGCCCTTGCATAACTTCAAACCAAATAGTCTGTGGGGCTTTGTGGATAATGGTTATAGAAGGTTAAGTACAAAAGCCTAGAAGAAACTAACTAAGAATTTGGACACATCAAACAAAGACATCGAATCAAGAACATGAAATCGGTAGTGAGGTGAGACATGGAAAGCATAGATGGATGAGAGAAAGTAAAATGGACTTCCTAATTAAGGTCACATGATGTCCCTTATGGATTGTGTGGTTAAATGACTTGATCGGATCCATCCTTAGTCCAGACCAAAACCAACCATGTTTAGTGACTTCACATCAACATTCTAAGACCACACCATTTCTTGAGACACAAGAGTGCTCTCACAAAACATCCACCATTCCTTATTAGAGAAGAAAAGAGAAGTAGGAAGTGAGGAAAAGCCTTAGTTATAAGGAATATGTAGGCATGGTTACATGTCTTTTTAGTCCAATAACCAATGCTTGTAGCTTTTTTATTTTGTCTAAGGGGTATGCTTGGAATTCCCATCACTATTTTTATTTTTTTTTCTTTATTTTTTGAAATGGAAACCACACCATGAAAATACTTATTTAGCTTCATTTTATTAGTCGACATAAAACAGTAAGAAATCAATGAAAACACACATGCACCCAGGCAAATAGAAAGGCATAAAGAATACCAAATACCTTTGAAGCCACACCCTATTCAAACCTTTGAATCATTTCCAATTCTAGAAACTACCAAAGTTACAAATTTGTTAAAGTTGTATTAATGAAAAAGGGAGTACACATTTCCATAATAAGCGAAACCATAGAGTTTGTGGATGGGTGGATGCTATGGACTTACTACTTATTTCATGAAAAA
Source organism: Gnetum montanum (assembly GCA_015680685.1). Lineage (NCBI taxonomy): Eukaryota > Viridiplantae > Streptophyta > Gnetopsida > Gnetales > Gnetaceae > Gnetum > Gnetum montanum. Next base: position 26,611 of record MNCI01036663.1, on the reverse strand, counting down.
GAAACCATATCCTAATCATCCATAATGAAATTCAAAGTCAGAAACCAGACACCAACAATCAAATAACAAAAATAGTACATACCACCATTAATCAATGCATTACCACTGTACTTAGCACTTATTAACAAAAAGTTAGAAAATCATACCAAAATAAAAGAAAATATAAAAGAAGGTGTAAAATATTCAAGAAATAGAAAATGTACTAATGATGGTGTAAAACAAAAATTAGAAAAGATTAATAACATGAAAACAAGAAGATGTAAAATAAAGAATGTGTAAAAGTTGTAAAACAAGAAGATGAAAAACACTTAAGAATCTTGAAGACTAGAATGATGGGTGATCACCATGAGTAAACATTTATCCATGAAAAAGATTAATAAATGGATAATTTATATCCATGCATGTATGAAACTTTGGTAATGATTCATGGCCTAGCCATTTGGTATTTGTTGGTGGTGCATGGGATGGGTAGAAAAATTGTCAATCACACACTTGGTTGTTAAATGTATGGTGGCTCAAGGTATGAGGTGTGTGAACATTATGGATCATTGGCTCATGATTTCATCCTTGATCATGATATGGTATTCATGGATTTGTTTGCCTCCCCAAACTTGTAGATTCATTGGTTGGATTTGGAATTGGAGTACTAATGAATGGTGGCCCTTGTGTAGGCTTAGAGGATGGTGGTGGTGAAAAGGAAGGTGATGCACTAGATTGGCATTGTGCTAGCTAGAAGGATGTGGTGGGTCCATGTGTGGTTTTCTTCAACTTATAGGCTTTCCTCTAGAAGGGGTGTTTCCTATGTTGTGGTTGAGACACACTAGTGTTGGCATGTCTATGCACATGTGTAGCAAAAGGGACATTTTTTTGTTAATATTGTGGTGCAAAACCTTCCTGTGTCCTTGATGGTGGCATATAATAAGATGAATTATGAGAATATCAAGGGTAGGATGGATGGTAAAGGCATAAGGTGGTGATCCTTCGAGGGATGTCATGAATTGATGGTCCTTTGGAGAGTGGTAGTGACAATTAGAAGTAGAGGATGTAGAACTAGTTGAAGAAATAGGATATTGAACATAGTATTTGTGCAGTTTTAGTGGGTAGGAAGGATAGGGCTGATTTGATGGTAGCCTTCCCCATGACTATGGTTGTTTCCACTCTGGTTGATGACTATGTTAAGGCTAGTAATAAGTCTCCCTAGGATGGTACAATCGATTGTGGGACTATTTATAATTACCTTGTGGAAGAGGAAAGCTCCTAGGCATGTGCTTTTGCACAAACTTCATATTTAATGAACCTACCCAATACACCTATAGATGTAACAAGATTGGGCAATGGCCCTTCAGATGATCATATATGTAGCTATCATATCCATTATCTTCATCTATATCCTCACTTTATTTAGCCATGTTTCCTTTATGCCAAAATGTGTTCTTATTTTTTTCAAGGTTCTGTATTCTTTGTTTATTGTGATCACCTAGCTTATTTTTCATGATCCTCTTCTTGAATATCTCAATGAGAGTTGTAACATTTTCATATATCCATTTGAACATCCTATTAAACTTTGCTTCTAATTCATCAATAGACTCTTGTATCGGCAAGGTTTGTTGTGGGATCACCTTATCAGGATTCGTTTTATTCTCCTTACCATAGATTTGGACCTCCTTCTATTAAAGAGTTGGGTCCCATTGATATTTCTTAACATTCCCTCATTTACATATCTCTCTTTCTTCTTTTTCCACATGCTCTATTAATTCTTGGACCTGATGGGCTTGGAGCTTGTATAATTGCCTTGGGGCATATATCCCAAGGGTTTCTCTTGTTTTATTATGAAGTCCATATATGATGTGGAAAAGTTGTCTTTCCTCAAAGAAACCATGGCTTGGGCATCTATTCAGTAAAGAATAATATCTATCTAAGGCTATTTCTAACGGTTCATGTTATTTTTGTTTTCACTCTTGGATTTGTCTCCTCAATTTGAACACTCTTGTGTAGGTTTGGTATTTTTCATTGAATAGTTCCAACATTCTCAACCATTGTCAAATTGAATTTTTTCTCAACAATCTATACCACACTTTGGCTCTATTAATTAGTATTCTAGGAAAGAGCTTAAGATTTTTCCATCCACTTTCAATGTTATAGTAAGCATAGGCATCATGGAAGGCTTGTAAATGCTATTGTGGATCTAAATCATAGCCTCTTGTAAATTTAGGAATATTTTTCATGTCAAGATTATGTAGATGACTCTTTTTGTGATGCCTGTGAGATATCTTAATAGCCTCTGTGATATGCATTAGGCTCTTAGTGGCCAACAAGGATTCATTGTCATCAAACAAGTTCTGAGGGAAATTTCCTTGTTCATGGTGACGTCTTTGACTTTTCCTATGGGTTTGATTTCTATTTTTAGTTCAACCCTTTAGTGGAACCTTATCTCTATACCTATATTCATCTTCATCAGAACTAGAAGTTAAGGGGGAAGAGGAAGACGAGGAACTAGAAGGATTTCCATGGCTTCTATGATGTTCCTTAGGGTCCCTTGATTTATCATTTCTAGGTTTCAAGTAGGTCTTAGGGCTTGAGGCCTCCCCTAGTCTAGGACCTATATCATCTCCTCCAAGATTTTTTACCTTAGATGAATGTAGTCTTTGAATGTCATCAGGGTGATCATGATCATAAGAAACTATTGCATAAGGTTCATCACTCCAATCTTCTTTATTTTATATCTCATTATTTCTCCAATGAATGTGTTTGCTATATAGCACATAGTCACTTCCATGTGAGAGAGACATTGTTATTGATTTATGGTATGTGTGAGCTAAGAGTTTTTTAAAGATATATCATTAATACCTTTTATAGTGATCATGTATAATATAACTAATCTACATAACTAGCACCAGCCTTGGCAATGATGCTAATGATGACTAGTGAGATACCCCTAGATCCAACCATATGAATCATAAGCGTTCATGCACAATCTAGTCGAATTCCATGGCTGAGACTAGTTGTGGCATCTAAATTGTTATGCTTTGATCATAGTTCACTGTCTTCCCACTTACACTAGTGGTAGCTATGTCACATATGATTTAGTCCAAAGTAAGGCGTATGATGTTGTTCTTGATTCTATGCTACTCCTAAGAACATTAAAGAAATAAATTAATTTAAACTAATCGACAATAGAAAGTTAAAATCTAACTAGCCTCTGGGGTTGAGTATCTACTCTTAACTATTCATACATGTCTTGAACTTCATGAGAATGCTTATAGGATTGCCAAGTGTATGTCATTGGTTGTGCCAAATGATACACTTCTAGATTACGACTTGAATGCTCATGGTTAAGATGTATGTATTGCACTTAAGAATAGGAATAATAAATAATTATAAATGAAAAAATTTAACTAAAGAAAGTAGTAAATAATTAATAATTAAAATTAATAATAATCTAAGTGGATGCTACAATGAGGGAAGTAATCTTGATCTTTATTGCCAGTCATGTAATGTGTCCAAGTACATCACACTCAAACAAACATGTCATACAATTACAAACATCACACTGTCGACATGCACTAAGAATAACAAACTCTAAGAGAAGAAATTGAAAACTAAAACTATTTGGTACTACTACTTTGAGTGAAAGACTATATGGAATTCCCATAGTGTAGTGTTGAATAGTTAAATGGAATCTTTATTCAAGTGGATTTTACTTGGACATAGTTCATGAATAGTAATAAAGATCATGGTGGACTTTACTTGGGCATAGTTCATGAATGGTAATAAAGATCAAGATTATTTTCCACCATTATAGCATCCACTTAATTTCTATATTTTTCTTAGCTAATATTTTTATTCAGTTTAAATTTCATTTCTTTAATATTATTACTTTAGTATAGTTCTTTATATTTTTCAAGCACTTTAATTATCCATCTTCATTATTAAGGTAGAATGAGTATGACTAGTTTCATGCATATAAGTGTAATCATTTAGTGATCCTAGTAGTATTATTACTCGATTTTCCTAGTAGTGTAACACTTGGTAACCTAATGACCATTACATGAGCCCAAGACATGCATGGTAAGCGAGGAACAACTACTCATTTCCATGGGATAGAATAGAACTACATTTCTATCATCACTTAGAATTAGATTTTATTTCCACTTTTACTATGTTTGAACTTTGGTGCAACATGAGCCAACAACATCATGATATCATATGCCTTAGATTTAAACCATATATTCCCACTTTACTAACTCAAAGTGGGAAGACAACGATCATGAACCAATTATCAACTTCTAGCGTACTTACATTGTCCATCCACAAATTATAATCTAGTTGCACGTGTGCAATTGTAACTTGTTTGATAGAGCATTGGGATACCCAATTGCTAATCACTAGCCTTAGTCATTAATTTAACATCATAGATCCTTGATACTATAGCAATTGATCATATGGTTTACTCATTTTATCTTTTTCTCATGTTACATCCAAAGTAGATACTTTTGTAAAACTACCTGATCGTACTATTACACATGTTCTACATATTAAACTTATGAATATATTAGATGCAATAGTTTTAACGGATGTTCTCAATGTTCCTTCCTTCAAATTCAATCTAATATCTATTAGTAAACTAGTTTTCCATATGAATTGCAAAGTAGCATTCTTCTTTGATTATCGTATTATATAGGATCAAGCCTTGAGGAAGATAATTGAAGTGGTTAAAGAAATCAATGGCCTATATATTCTTCATCCTTCTTCCATGGTTTCAAATAAATTTCATAAATATCTGTTCTATTTCATTTTGTATCTATTTTTTGTCATATGATTTATGGCATAAGTTATTGGAATACTTATCTAGTACTTTCTTGCACTTATTAGCAAAAAATACATATGAAATTTCTATTTCTCATCCATCACATTATGGTATTTTTCAAATTGCTAAACAACTTGATTACAAATTTCTTCAAGTTCTATTTCAATCCCTACAGGTTTTCAACAATTCATTATGACATATGGGGTCCCTACAAAAGAATTTTTCTCACTAGTGCATTGTACTTCTTGACTATAGTTCATGATTTTACTAGATGTAATTTGGTGTTTCTTATATGATAGAAAACTAAAACTAATTTCTATTGAAATAATTTTGCACATAATTTTAAATACAATTTAGTCACAAAATATAAAAAATTTGAGGTGTTAATGGTATTGAGTTTACTATGCATTCCTTTTATCAAGAAAAATGCATCATTCATTAACGTAGTTGTGTTACTAGCTTGCAACAAAATGGTGTAGTTGACAAAAAAAATCAACGCCTTCTAAATGTTTCTTGAGATTTAAGGTTTCAAGATACTAAGCCTTTACATTTTTTAGGGGACTGTAGTCTCACTAATTCCTATCTTGTTAAATGAACCCTCATACCAATTCTATCTAATCAAATACCTCATGATGTTCTTTACAATTATAAATCTTCCTATAGTCATCTTAGAGTTTTTGAATGTCTATGCTATGCTATTATACTTCCTGATAAAAGATTAAAATTTGATCCATGAGCTTAAAAATGTATTTTTTTAGTTATCCATACTCTCAAAAAGGATACATACAATGCCAACGACTTTTTCTCATGTAATCAAGGATTCAAAAGGACAAGAGGCAATGGAAGCAGAGAGTTGTACATTGGATTCCACTAATACTTGGACACTTCTTTCTTTACCTCATCATAAAATGATCATTGGTTATAAGTGGATGTCCAAGATCAAATACAAACTTGATGTAATCATTGAGTGCTACAAGGCTCATCTTGTAGCTAAAGGATACACTCGGAACAAAGGTTTGGATTTTCAAGAAACTTTTGTACCTATTGCTAAAATTGATATAATTGGATGTATTTTGGTAGTTGAAACCATTCAAAATGGGCACCTTCATCAATTGGATGTTAATAATGCATTTCTTGATGGAGATCTTAAAGAAGAGGTTTATATGGTTCTTCCTGTTCTTTTTGGTACTTAAGAAGAAACACATGTTTGCACCCTCAATAAATCTCTATATGGGATTAAGAAAGCTTTAAGACAATGGTTTCAAAAACTATCTTTTGCTCTCATTGATGCTTGCTACACACAATCAAAGGTTGATCATTCTCTCTTCACATGCATAGTAGGCACTTTCTTTATAGTAGTTTTAGTTTATGTATATGATATTATAATTTTTGGAAATAATCTTTCATCCATTGCAACTCTCAAGAGGTTCCTTCATAGCCAATTTCAAGCCAAATATTCAAGGCCACTCAAATATTTCATTGGTATTGAAATTTCTCACTCTAGTATGGGTATTCATCATTTACAAAGAAAATATGCTTTAGATATTCTTGAAGATACAATTTTTCTTCGTTCATGTCCTTCTTCATTTCCAATGGAGAAAAATTTGATGTTTAATAGAAATGATGGATCTCTATTGGAAGATTCATCATTATATTGTTGCCTTATTCAATGTCTCATCTACCTCACTATCACTTATCTTGAAATTACATATTTAGTTCATACCTTAAGTCAATTCTTGGATAGCCTCAATATCCTCATCTTAATGTATCTCATACAATTCTTAGATATCTAAAGAAAGCACTACGTTAATGAATTTTACTTTCTTCCTTAGGTCTTCCTCAAGTACATGCATATTGTGTTTTGATTAGGCTAGCTTCACTAATACCTATAGATCTTTTACTGGGTATTGTAACTATCTTGGAACTTCTCCACTTTCATGGAAATTAAAGAAACAATTCACTATCTCTTTTTTCTTTGCTGAAGTAGAATATCGTGCCATGGTAAGCACTTGCTATGAACTTGCTCAACCTTTTAATTTTTAAAGGATCTACAAGTATCTTATCCTCAATCAACAACTTTATTTTTTGACAACAAGGCTACTCTACATGTCACTGCTAATACAATCTTCCACAAATGAATTAGTTATATTGAGATTGATTTTTTTAATGTTCATGAAAAAATCAAATCTAGAATGGTTCAAATAGCTCATGTTTTCATTGCACAACCTACTGATCTCTTAATGAAACCTCTTGAAGCTCTTCAATTTGAATATTTTCTTCACATGTTGGATGTTCTCAACATCCACACTTCAACTTGAAAGGGAAAGGGGAAGACATTAAAATGTTTCATGTTCATAGTATTGTAATTTTTCAGTTTTCAAAATTATTTATAATGGTGTTTTAATGGAAATAATCTTGTTTTGTAAAATTTTCTATGCTCAATGTTCTCTCTATGTAAAGTTTCCCATCCTTTTTTCTACATTCTTTAGATGGTTTCCATTCAACCTCCACTCATGAATTGTATAAATATATGTACTATGTAAATGTACAAATGCAAATCTATAACAATATTCTTCTACCTAATTATACTTTCTTTTCATTATTTTCCATTTCTAACACTAAGGATGATAGTGTAAGGATAATCTCCAATTGTTATGATTTACTCCCAATGCCTATGAACTTGTAGTAAACAAAATGTAAATTGCAACACCATAATCCAAACTGAATCATTAAAAAATTTATGGAACTTAATGAAACTCAATTTAGAGAGTTGATACATGAAAAAACCATCATTTTCACTAACTTTGCTAACTAATCCTTAGAAATATACAAAAATCACACAATTGTTAAGAGCCTGAGGATGTTAAAAAATGACCAAAGGTTTGTAGTAAGACACTAAGAAGTATATACAAAGATGCTTATGATCTTTAAAAAAAATTAAAACTTTTTAGCATCCTAAGATTCATCATTTCATACTTAAGCAATAAAGAATATGTAATTCTAGTAGTAATGATTGGCCACATGAGAGAGCTTTGCAATTGTGTCTTAACTTTTACTGCAACATGTTTCTAGAATGGTCCAAAGATTAGTTCTTAGAGAACTAAGTGTTAAAAATCATAAGGCATGATTGTATCTAGGAAAGCTTGTGTCAATGTTATCTCAAGTCTTGGTATTGGCCCTGGTGCCTCTACTCTTTGGGATTTTTTAGTTGTAGCGTCTTCTTCAGGAATCTATTGAAAAGATTCCACTTTGGTCATCTCTCAAAGAGGTCCCATTACATGAGTTTCCGTTACCTACTCCTAAGCTTGTTCCTCCTAGACTCTTCTAGTTGTAGCTCATTTGTCATTTGGTTGTGAGATATGTAACTTACATGTCAAAATCATGAGATATGTAAGTGGGTCCTCACCATAGTAGCACATGCCCTTTTTTCTTATGCATATCCTAAACTAACAAGTCTGTCAATCCCATAGTTGATTAATGACTATGAAGAGTTAAGGACCAATCTTGGAGAACCTATTTAGGAATTTCAACATATCAAAATAAGACATGAAACAAAAACATGAATATCAATAGTGATGTGAGTTATGGAAAGCATTAATAGATAAAAGAGAGAATGGAACAGATATCCTAATCATGGTCACATGAAATCCCTCTTGAGAATCATGGTTAAATGACTTGATAAAGTCCACCCTCAATCTAGACCAAAACCAACCACTTTCAGTTACTTTGCATCACCACTCTAGGAATGGTCTAACTCCTTGAGATACAATAATGCTCCCATGGACAATCACCATTCCTTATTTGAGAAGAAAAGAGAAGCAAGAAGTGAGAAGAGGCCTTAGTTACAAGGGACCTTTAGGCATGGGTAACATGTCCTTTTAGTCCCATAACCACTTCTTGTAGCCCATTTATTTTTTCTAAGGGGCATGCTTTGAATTTCCATCATGTTTTCTTTGGATGGAAATCACACCGTTCAAAGACTTATTTAACTTCCTATTATTTGGTTAACATGGAATGGTAAGAAATCCATGAAAAATACATTTGCACTCAAGATGGAAGAGAGGTACAAAGTGTATTGAATCCCCTTGAAGAAACATCCTTTTTAAACCTTAAATCTGTTCCAAGCTTAGAGACTATCAAGGTCACAAGTTTGTTACGAGTTTATTAATGAAAAAGGAACCTCATGTTCTCAAAACTAGGAAAATCATAGAGTTTGTAGCTGGGTGGATGATGTGGACTCATTGCCTATTTCATGAAAATAAAAACCCATCTTAGTTATTAGTCATAAAAATTCAAAAATAGATACCAGGCATTAGCAATAAAAAGCATTAAATACAATCCATCGTTAGTATCCAACAATAACATCACTGTGTCCTATTGGCAATAAAGCACTTTTTATTAGAAGGAAGGAAAAATTCACATAAAAGTAAGAAAAAATATAAAAGAAAGGGTAAAACATTCAAAAAAAATTTAAACATACTAATGATGTTTCAAAAGAAAGATGTAAAATAGAAATAAAGTTTAAAATCAAACAGGTATAAAATAAAAAATCTTCAAAAAAGAAAAGAATAAAAAAATGTGTAAAACAAAAAATAGAAAAACTAGGGAGCCATGTATATGGTTAGCATGGATGATCTTTTATGCCATGACTGAGTTGGAAGGAGGAGAAAATGTATAGAGCCATGTATTAAATGAGGTCATGCTTGTAACAAGAATCACTCAGAATAGAAGGTGATCACATGTGCATTAGGATTTCCTTCACTGTTGTATTTGGTAAGGCTTGATATAGGCATCTTTAGGGGTAATGTTATTTGGGGAATGATAGGGATTATGGGATCATCCTAGTAGAAATCCATAGCTTTTACTATCTAAGTGATGCTAGCTTTAAGCTTTTGTGGCTCCTTGGTAAGGTCTTGGATCATTTGGAAGGCTTGATCTAAGCCTTGGGATATCCTTGTAGGCTATAGCATTTATATTGATGGCTATGAGGGAGGATGAATAGATAAAGGTTGTACAATTGATGTTGGAATGGACTAAATTGGTTGTGTGATCACCATTGTAGGTGGATTGAGCAAGGAATAGGATGTTTGAATTGGCACATGAGTGATAAAGAGAACAAAGGAAGAGTGAGAGGCTTGTGAAGCCTTGGGGTCCTGAAGAGGGATCCATATGTATGATGAAAGGATGAGGCATGGTAGATACCATAGGTGATGATCATATTGAATGAGGTTGGGGCATAAAAGGTATTGATGAAGATAGGGAAGAAAAGTGGAACATTGATTGAGACTAGTGTGATACAATAACCAATGTTGTTCTAAGCATGGTGGGATATAAGGGGTTAGATTTGAAAATATGATCCACAAAGGATATGAAAGATGTGGAGTTAGGTATGGTTATCTTTAGAGCTAAGCATTATATGAGATCCCATAGAAAATTATTTGCTTCATACTTCACCTCAAACTCATCATATTCCTCTTGATTTTTGTCCGAGCTAATCTCCTTACTCATCTCCTCTAGTTCCACTAGTTGTACTAGCATACGTGTATGAAACTTAGTTAGTTAAATTTGTTCATAAGGGAAGGAAATATAGTCCTTTCCAATTTTTTGAATTATTTCAAACTACATTTTAATTCCAAATCTCTATATTCAAAGATGGGCCCTCCTTCTAGTGCCAAAAACTATAGTGATGAAAAAATTCAATGTTGGAGGGCCAAAAATTTCTGTGGAATAGTTTAGATCATAGATTCACAAGCCTAAAAAAAAGACTTGCAAGCATCTCAAATGGTCTTGTCATTTGAATGAGGACTTCGAATTTTTTTACTAGATTGAAAATAGTGAACACAGATGATAAAATGCATAACAAGTAGAGCCAACATTGAAATAAAGTTGTAGAAAATAAGCAAGAATGTATGCCAAAACACTGCAAAATCTATAGTATTTCATAAAAAAATATAAGTTTAGAGAGTACAATATATGAAACTACAATTATTCCTCTATTTCTTACAAAATTGCAATTAGAGTTTGGTGTATGGATGAGCAGTCTACTTCCTATAGTCCTTCCAAATGTTCTTAATTTTCTTATTTTATCTACAACTGGTTCTTGGTGTCTCTGGTGATGTGCTTTTAAAGATGGCTATATACTCTATTTCTCTACTTCTAAAATTTTTAAGTTTGGTAAATTGCAAAGTGATCCAAAAAGTCTTTATAAATAAGAAAATTTTGATTTAAGTAAGTTATGGATGTCATGATTTTTTGTTGATAATGTTACCATGATTTCTACCAAAATTTTAACAAATTCTACAACTATTCTAGACACTTCCTATATAATGTGAGAATTTTTAACTAGTTTCTACCTTTACACATTGCTCCCACATGCTACCCAACATATGGGACTAGGATGTCTAGCATGTGAAATCAAAGCCCAAATCCCACATGCTACATAGCATGTGGAACTACACTGCATAACATGTGAGGTGAAAATACCATTTTTTGTAGCTTATGAAGCATTTTTAACCCCCACAAGTTGGAATACACAAAATTGTAGTTTGTGAAGTGTTTTTATGGCTTCTACAAGTTGGAATATAATGCACTTATAGCATGTGGGGAATTTTTAAGCCCCACAAGCTAGAGTGCATGGGATTTGCATCATGTGGGTTGCACATCTAAATTTTTACAATAAAAGCTATCTTAAATTTCATCAATACAATGCCATAATGAAATATTTTTGTAGAAAAAAAGGTAATTATTTTTGCCCTTATATTTTTTAAATTACACAACAATTTTGGCTATGGTCTTTTACACTACAAAATGAATTTTCCTTGAGGTTTTTCAATGTTATCTATTTTTTTTGCTCTACAAAACCTATTTCTTCTTTTACTTTCAAACATTAATTTATCTTGCTTGTGTTTATCAACTAATTTTTTATCCTATCTTGTCTTGTTTTTCCATTTCATAATCAAAGTCAAACCTAGAATGTAAAGTTTCTAAATCAAAAGTCTTATAGTAGACTACCACCTCATTAGAGGGCTACTAATATTATTTAGTTTATGTTATCTATTTTTGTACCCTAAAAAACCTGTTTCCTTTTCCTTGAAACATTAAATAGATATTTATATATCATTGGTTCTATTTGTCAACTAATGTTTCACCATATTGTTGAGTTTTTTTTCTTTCATAACACTATCCAAGCCTAGTTAGGTTATGAGAGTGCTACAAAAGACCCTTTTGGTTCTACCTTTTCATACCATGCCCACATTTAGGCAATGATTTAGCTTTAGAAAAGTTTCCAAAAAGGACTCATGTAGCTAACCTTATATTTTTATCAACCAATGTTTCACCATCTTCTTGTACTTTTTTGTTTCATAACATTTTCCAAGCCTAGTTAGGTTATGAGAGTGCTACAAAAGACCCTTTCAATTTTACATTTTTATAGCATGCCCACATTTAAACAAAGATTTACCTCTAGGAGAATGGTGAAAAGTATCCATGTAGTTGACCCTATCTTTTTGTTGGGATAAGGCTAAGATGATGATGATGATACCTTTCCCACATTTCAAGTTATGTATAGAGAGGTCATCTTAATAAAACTTAAAATCATAGGTCATGGATTTAATAGAGGAGGTGGTCCTAGTAGGGCTTGAACTTGTGACCTTCAACATACAAGGAAGAAAGGTTTTCGCATAAGAAAAATTATCTAACCAACTGAGCTATGGTACTATGAATGAAGTTAATTGAGGATTCAGTTTAATACAATCATTGATAGGATGCTAAAGGCCAGCTTAAGGATCATATAGAATATCTACCATAAAAAGATAGAGATATTTAATTTTGAAGAAAGTTAAGTAACCATGGATGAAATGTATGAAATGTTTATGGTTATTTTAGATCCAAAACACTAGTTTAAGAGCCACTTGATGTAACATGAAAATAATTTAGAAATGCATTCTTGAAGAAAACTTCATTGAAATTCTTCACAAATATGGAAATATTTTTGTAATCCTTGAACTTTCAAAATCTAGTATACAAGTGTTGATACTTCGACAACATCAACTTAAAAGGTAAGTATCAATGTGTAAAATTATTAGTTTATGAAACATTAATCTAAGGCACTAGAACCCATTAATGGAAATGAATAATAGAGTTTTTAAAAGATCTATGTAGAAGAAAATTTCAATAATTCATAGTCCTAGCATATTTATCATTGGTGTAGGCTCAGAGCAATCTAGTGACTAATTTGTAAGAAAAAATTATTATGAAATTAACTAAATTTGCAAATTTACATAATAAAGAAAACAAGAAAAAACACACAAAAATTTACATGGAAACCCCAAAGTGGGGAACAAACCATGAGAACTAGTACAAAGCTCTTCCTTTATGTAGAGAAAATATCCCAAGTACACAAGTCATCCTTGATAACTTTCATAGCTTATTGCTATTGTTCTAGTGGTCCATAATAGATATTCCCACCCTTTAATTTATAGGGGAAAATAATAATCTTTTTTCTATTACAAACTTTAGATAATTTTGGAAACTGCTAATCATATCTCAAGCAAAGATTACAAAGTTGTAAGTTATGATAAAGATAACATAAATTGATAAAAATAGAATAAGAGTTTTCTTCACATTAAGTAATAGTTTAATTTTTCACATTAACTGACAATTAACAATTCTCCCACTTGAAGAAAAATTTAACAAATCTTAAATTTAGAGATGCATTGGTTCTAAACTGCATTCTTACATCTCTACTATTCCAAGCTGTTTTGTGCAAAATAACATTCACATTCCTTGCAACCACTTTAGTGAATGCATTAAAAATATTTTTCTTGGTGTTAACTTTTTGCAAATTAATTAAGCCTTATTCAACAGTATCTCTAATAAAATGGTGTTTAATATCAATATCTTTTGTTCTATTATGATAAGTGAAATTTCTTGCTAAATGTAAGGCACTTTGACTCTCACAAAAAATTTGATAACTATCTTACTTTACACCAAGAACCTGTAAAAATGTATAATACCATAACATCTCTTTACATGCTTCTATCAATGCCACATACTCAGATTTTTTATTGGAAAAAGTTACCATAGATTGAAGTTTTGACATTCAACTTATTATAGCAGCACCTAAAATAAAAACATAACCTATAGTTGAATGCTTGGTATCTAAATCAATTGCAAAATTTACATTCACATAATCAAAAATATTCAAATCATTATTTCCAAAACATAAATAGGTAGATCAAGTTCCTTTTAAGTATCTAAGAATCCATATCACAACAAGCCAATGGTTCCAACTAGAATTATTCATATACCTACTAACAACAGTTAGTGCATATGCTATATTTGGATGAGTGCATATCATAGCATACATTAAAGAGCCAACAATGGAAGTATATGGAATATCTTTTACTTATGCAATTTCTTTTTCTATACTAGGATAATTTCTCTTAGATAATTAAAAATGAGAAGCCAAATGAGTACTTATAGGTTCTGATTTTAACATATTAAAACGTTTCAACACTTTTCCAATATACTCACTTTGACTACCCACAGTTTTTTTTTTTCTTTTTAGCTTTGTAAATATGCATTCCAAGATTTCCTTCTTCATATCCCAAATCCTTCATAGAAAACTATTTGCTCATCTCTATCTTAAGTTGTTTTATTTTTGATATATCATTCCCTAAAATTAGCATATCATCTACATACAACAACAAAATTACAAATTTATTTTTATCACTTAAGAAATAAACACAATGATGAAGATCATTCTTGAAATAATCCATTTTGTGCATAAAAGAATCAAATTTTTTGTACCACTACCTAGAAGCCTATTTTAAACAATATAAACTTTGTCTCAGGTGACACACATAGTCAAGTTTATTTTAATCAACAAATCCTTTTGGCTTATGCATATATATTTCTTCATTCAAATCATCATGTAGAAATTTTTTTTTAACATCTAACTATTCTAACTCCAAATCTAGATAAGCAACTAATAAAAGAACAATTCAAATAAAAGAATGCTTAACAATTAGAGAAAAAAATTCTGTAAAATCAATTCTCAGTTTTTGATCCTAACCTTTAGCTACTAGTCTAGTTTTATAAATATTTCCTCCATTTACCTCATTCTTTAGAGTATAAATCCATCTATTTTGAAGTGTTTTTCATCCCTTGGGTAATTTCACCAATTCCCGAGTTCTGTTCTATTGGAGTGAATTCTATTCCCTTTTCATAGCTTTCTTCCATTTTATTACATCAGGAGTTGCAAGAGCTTCTTTTACCATTTTAGGTTCACCACAATCTTTATAATGAATATAATATTTAAATTTAGCATGAGGACATATTATTCTACTCAAATTACCCAATTTGATGTATCATCTACAAGATTTTCCTCCTCATTAGTTTCTTTCTCCTCATCTTCATCAAGAAATTCTAGAGTGTTTTGATTTGTCACTTGCTTTTGTATTATTTCTTATTTATGCTAAAAAACAAATTTAGAAACTTGATGTGTAACAGAATCAAAAACCTTTTTCTTTTAAATGTCATAAAACATTACATTTTTTTGAAATTTTACATCTCATGACCTTACAAATTGCTTTGCCTGTAGATCCCATAATCTAAAACTCAATTCCTCACTACCATAACCCACAAAAGTACATCTTTTTTATTTATCATCAAATTTAGATCTATTTTCCTTTTATATATGCATATAATCAAGCCATCCAAAAACTTTTAAATGATTATAAGAAACATGTCTCCCACTCTACAAAGAATTTAGTACTTCATCATTTAAAGGGGAATGCCGTGATTTATTAATTAAATAAGTATCAATCATAATAGCCTTAGCCCAAAAAATTTTAGGCAAACCTTCACCAACAATCATAGATCTTACATGTTCAATCAACATTCTATTACATCTTTTTACTACTCCATTTTCTTATGGAGTTCCAAGAGGAGGATGAATATGCTGAATTCTTTCTTTTCTGCAAAATTCATTGAATGCATTTAAAGTATATTCACCACCATTATCAATAAGAAAACATTTCAACTTTAAACCTATTTTTGTCTCTATTTTATCAAGAATGGACTTAAAAATATTTAACACTACATCCTTGACTTTATTGGAAATACCTATAATTTTTGTGTATGATCATCAATGAAAGTAACAAAATACAGTGAACCACCTAATGATGCTAAATTTATTGGACCAATAAACATTAGAATTTACAAGTTCTAATTTATTAGCTCATTTACATCCCATATTTTTGAGAAAATTCACCCTTTATGATTTACCAACAACATAATCTTTGCAAAATTTTGTGTAGCTTACTACAATTTTTGAAATGCAAGAATGAGATTGAAGTACCTTTAAATGAGAATAATTGATATGACCCAATTATTTGTGCTATAAATCAGTATCCCCCCTTGTAGCAACTACAACCACAGAATCATCCTACAAACATATATTAGCTCCTAAAGTATACATTATGTTAGTCTGTTTACCCTTCAAAATTGTTACAATTCCCTTGGTAATTTTCCATTGATTATTTCCACATAAAAAATTTAAACCTAAATCATCAAGTTGTGAAATAGAAATTATGCTTTTAGAAACTTTAGGAACATGTCTAACATTATTAAGAGTGATTTTAGGCAAACCAGGTTATTGTAAAACAACACTTCCAATACTAGCAATTTTTAATGAAACACCATTAGCAACATAGACAACACTTGATGAAACTAGCTAATAGAAAGAAAAAGTAGACTAATCAGGACAAGTATGAAATGAGGCTCTTGTGTCTATAATCCAAACATCTTTTGTTGTGTTCAAAGAAAATACTATAGATGATTCAGATATAATAAAATCAAAAGCAAGCTCATCCTTTGTATGATTTATTTGTAGACCTACATTACTTTCTAATTTTTCTAACTCTATTTTTTCCTTTTGTTGTAATGATACTTTCCATGCTTTGTAACCACAATAGTACCTCTTCATGTGACCAATTTTGTGGCAAAAACAACATTCAATCTTACTTTTAGAATTTCCTCTAATTTTACTCATTTTCCTACTTTGATTAGGTCCCTAGCTTCTATCATGTTTATTATATCTACCTTTATTTGAAACCATAAAAGCATTACCTAATGATTGACCCTTCCTTTAGGTAATCATTTTTCTACATCTTAAAGAGTAGAAACTACACCATCAAAAGAAATATTATTGGTACATATAGAGGTAGTAAGAGTTGTAATAATTGGATTCTAAGATTCAAGTAAAGAATTTAAAATAGCATAACACTTCACTGGCTCTAGAATAATTACTTTATATTCTTCAAATTTAACAAAAACAACCAACATATCTTCTAGATGATCTTGCAACAAAATAGTTTCTTTCATCTTTGCATTAAAAACCTTTTGATAAATATGAAACTGATTTAAACCTAAATTTTTATCAAACCTATTTTTCAACTTTACCCAAATAACATGAGGATCTATTTTTGTTAGAAATAGATGCCAAAATTTTGTTGCTTAAATAGGGATAGATCAACATTAGTTTTTTTTCTTACAACCTTTTTCAACCTTTTTGTAGGCTTTGAAGGTTGAAGGACCTCATTGCACTCCTTTTGTGATAAGATATCTTTCATCAACACACTCCATATATTCCAATTCTAACCAACAAGCCTGTTTATTATTTGTAACTACTCCATCAACATGCTTCGATACCACTTATTACAAAATTAATTAAATATGCAAATTGAAACAGTAAAGACAACAAGAAAAAATACAAAAAAATTTATGTAGAAATTTCAAAGTATTAGTAGATTTGGTAGAAAAATATGAAATGAGATGAAAATAAAGAGCAATGTACATAAATATTTTATGTGGAAAAACCCCAAAGTGGGAAAAAAACCATGGGAAAATGTAGAAGGATCTTATTATCAAAAATGGAGATAAAAACCTTCTCTCTTCAACACAAGGAGAGAACAAGAAGAAGCCTCTCTCTCATCCAATAGGAGAAGAATGTAAGAGTGGGATGAAAAGGGGATATATGTGATGGATTTGAATTGAGGTGAGAGAGGTCATTTTTATATTGGTGAAAGGGCCCTTAAATAACTAATGATAACCACCCACTATTTTAATAACCATAGTCTAATTTTATCATGATAACCATGGCCTAAATTTATCATAATAACTATGGCCAACAATCTTCCACTTGGAGATTTTGATGGAGGGTCAATGATATCTCCACACCATTGTCTCTACCTTGCCATTCTATGGCACTTATGCTTTTGCTAGGCCATATGAGGATCTAGTCTAGTCAAACTTGTCCATGTTAATCGGCTTGGTCAAAACATCTACAAGATTATCCTTGGTGCATATCTTCTGCATATCCACACTTCCATCTTCTATTGACACACTTTATTTCATGTAGGAAGATGAGTGATGATTCTCATGTTTTAGATTTTGGTTTTCATCATGCTATGAGGTTTCATAGAATTCCTTTGAATATTGTTAGTGATAGATACTTCAGCTTCACAAGTTACTTTTGGAGATCCCTTTGAAATATTTCAGGAACCAAATTTAATTTTTTTAGTATATATCATTCACAATCTAATGGTAAAATGAAGGTGGTGAATAAATCCTTGTGGAAAATCTTGATATGTTTGTATGATGGACAACCAAACATGTGGAAAAACTTGTTGTATTATGTTGAGTTTTCATACAATAACATTTTTCATATTACTACTTGTAAAAGTTCATTTAAGGTTAACTATGAGTTTAGTCCAAAGATGGTCAGTGCTTTAAAGATATTTTATGAGATAGCTCAACTTAGCACTAATTTTTATAAGAGAAGAGAGATCTTCATGCACAAGTAAAATCAAATCATAAGAAGAAGGTTGAATAGAGAGTTTTGAAGAGGAATGAGGATAAATAGAAGCCAAATTTTGTTATTGGTAGCTTGGTTTGGATGTACTTGATGAAGAAGCAATCGAGAGGTATTAACTTCTTCAAGTTGAAAGTAAAGAAGATGGGGCCTTTTAAAATTATGTCCAAGATTAATGATAATGCTTTTAATTTTAATTTACCAAACAATGTTGGTATGTATTTTGTATTTAATATTTCTGATCTTGTGCACTATCATGGACCACTTGATGAGGAGACCATACAGGGTAGCATTGATTAGTTAAAGGGGACTATTGATCAGTCCAAGACATAAATGAAGAAAAAGGAAATCATAACTCAAGAAAAGGAAAGCATCTAGCACTCAGTGAGTGAAGAGGCATGAGTACTTGATTAATTAGAAGGATTAGTTTGTAGATGATGTTGTATGGATCCATAGGATCAAACTACATATTTGGGGATCACGTCAACCTCTACTTCCTTGTTCACATAAGTTCACTTTTTGAAGGAGGGGAGAGTTAAAATAGGAACACCTCTTTTGATTCCCTTGTTCTTTCCTATAAGATGTTTTTGTAGATTTTAAGCACTTAAGATATGTCCTTTCTAAAAGTTATGTTTTCATTAAAGACGACACAAGGAGGTTAGAGATGATCTATATGACTAGGAAAACTTTCAAAATTGACCATTTAAAGTTGGTAATAGTTAGGATGATGTAGTGACACTTCTTCCAATCTTCTTATTCTATCCTACATGTGTATTTTATAGGTTTTGGGCTTGAAGAAAATGTATTGGAAGGCTAGGAGACATCTTGAATGAGACATAGGATAACACAAGACATCTAGAAGTTAGAGGAGATGTCTTGTTGAAAGTGTATAAGTCTCAAGAAAGATGTCTTATCTAGAAAGAAGACATCTTCCAAACCTAGAGATGTCTTGGGAAAGACATCTTTCCATAAGAGGAGACTTCTTGAACTAGGAGAAGACACCTCCAAGAAACATAAGACATCTTCCCTAAGAGCTAGGTTGACATAGAAGACACCTTGGCAAGATCAATGATGATCCATACGGCTAAGCAAAAATTTTGAAAATACCTATTTCAATTTAGGCAATAGCTGAAATAAGATGGAAAGGACAAAATAGCTAGGAAGATGATGAGAAGACTTTGGAAACATCTAAAGAACCTTAAGTAAGTTGAAAAAATATTTTTAGATTTCTTATCCTCTTGTTGTCTATAAATATTAATGTAATTCATCATTTTGGGTATCATGAGCAAGAGATAGAACTCTTGAGGAGGACAACATATGCAAGAAGAAAGCTTATCCAAGAAAATTAAGTAAGAGGCAATGGAGAGCACTTGAGAAAGGTTGCAAGAATGCCTAATCTAGCTACACTCCACACATTTCTTGCTCCATCAAATTGAGCACCATTGTCAATATTCCAAGGTCTACTAAGAATTACATCAGCATAATTTAATTGAAGCACATCACACTTTACAATATCATGAAAATTTCAAATTTAAAATCTCAAAGTACACTATTCCCTTACCTCTTAGGAAAAATATCTAGACATCCAATGCACTTTATATGCTCAAGGATAAGGACTAGTTGCCAAAACCAATATAGCAACTATCCAAGAAGAAATAACATTTTCTTGAGCTTACTCATTAATCAAAACATGAATACATTCTCCACTAATCAAACGTCTAGTGCTAATTTGAATTAATAGTTTTCTATCAAGATGATCTCATCTATTCACATTCCCCATGAATGCACCAAAATTTAATTTAGAAACTTTCTTAATTTTTGAAAAATTATGATTAGCTTTCTAAAGAGCTTGGCTTGATGTCTCCACCTCCATGGTCTATACATCTTTACCCTTGGTTTCCTTGTGAAGTAGATATTTCCATTGCTTGTATCCTCATTATTCATAGTTGAAGCACTAAATTATGGATGAGTTGCTACCTTGACCCTTGCCTTCTTTACCTGGGTCCTTATTGGCTTTATTTCTCTCATTACTCCCTTTTGTCTTCTTATCTTGGTTAGCATCCTTGTCTTTAGATTTGGACTTAGATTCCTTCTTATTCTCTTTGGAAGTTTATTTTCTCTTTTTTTTTTCAATCCACTTAATTTCTTTTCAAGCATGAGTGCCAGATCAAAAGCCTCATCAAGGGTTTGTGGATCATAAAAAGACAACTCTTGTCGATACATCATTTTGAGTCCTAATTGAAGCATGTTTATATTTCTCCTAGATTATCTTAGCTTGATGAAATAGATCATAAAATTTGATGGAGAAATCTATGACATCCTGATCATAAAATTTTACCTTCATAATGGTCTCTTGCCTCTAATGAGACTCTTCAAATTTTCTTTTCAACCTGTATTTCATAAAATTCCAATCTCTAATGGGTTGACCATTTTTTTTCATAATCCTCAAACTTCTTCTCCCATCAAGTAGAAGTCATACCTTCTAATCTAGATTCAACAATGGGCACCCTCTATTTATTTTCTTTGTCTTTCAATTCAAATTGCTTCTCAAGTACCTTCAACTAACTTGAAAAAGCATTAGTGCCATCTACATCGTTGAAATTCTTCAACTCAACATATGGAAGTCTAGTAGCATTAGGCAAATCTCTAGAAATTCTTTCTTCATCCTCCTTGTCAAGAATGCTTGGAGAAGAAGTAGTTACCATTGTTGGAGTCCTCAAAATTCTCATTTGAGGAATAGGATTTCCTCCCATTGGAATCCTTGATTGATGGATTCCTACAATTCCATAATTGGATTATCCTTCCTCATCATCCACTCCATCTCCACTAAGCTATGAAACTTCTTCATCTAAACGTACATGTTGGTCATCTCAGCATGTTAAGATATGGCTAGGACCAACATTTCTATCTACCTTTGCACTAAATTCATTCAATAGAACAACCATTATTAGGAAGGTAGACATCATGTTCTAAATATCTCTATTCAAGGCTTGAACTTGTTTCATGTTAGGCACCATTTAAAATTAACAAAATCCTTAACCAGTTACAAGTAATTATCAATGCAATTCTCCAATACTAATTATGTTAGAGAATGTTCATTATAATATTAAAATCACTTTCCAACATGAAATCTAGTTATATTATGAAAATATAATTTATTTGCTAAAAAATGACAAAACTAGCTATTTTTAATTATTTAAATGAAAATATTACAATAGGGTTCCACAATTGACAAAATATCCAACCTCTATATTTTCTCTAACAATGTTACAAAGCATGAGGCTCTACAAACACATAATGGTTTTTCTCAATGCAAGATACAACCAATGGAGAATCTCTTCCACAATCAAGAACTAAGAATTTAATACACAAGAAAGACTTAAAAACATAGGTTAACACATAACAATTGACCTTGGAGTTGCAACACCAATGCACTCACTTAATGTGATCTAACACTCTTTTGCCAAAGCTCTCATCCAATCAAGAGATTTTACTAAGACATCTCATGAACTCTCTCCTCTTTGTGTGTATAAGCATGAAATACCAATCATATCTATGAAGAAAATAAGACAAAAACCTAGGAAAATCTTCTACAAGCTCATTTGGAGTTCCTACACTATGTCTATCTTTTTCCACCAGCTCTTGACTATTTTCTAATTGGGAATGGTCAATTCGAGAAGTTTCCTAGACCATATGGGTTGTCTTTGGCTTCCTTAAGTCATCTCTAATGAAAACACAACTTTCAAAAATGATATCTTCTAAGTGCCTAAAATCTACAAAAACCTCACATAGGGAAGAACAAGGGGATTAGAAGAGGTGTTCCTACACCATACATCTAATCATTACAAAGATAGAAATTAGTTCAAGCCATCGAAGTACATAGATTAAAGTAATAACATCAAAATTAAATGAAATGAGCATAATTACTTATGCATTATATTAAATCAAGCTTTGTACATAACACTAAGCCTAATAGGCTTAACAATTTATTTAAATATCATGTCATTAGAATCATAAGAGTACTACTATAATCACATCATCTATATCAACACAATCACATCTTTTCACTAAGAATAGTTATAAAAGAGTTTAGCTTCTATCACATCTATGACAAATTAAAAACAAATAAATTTAACTTTTTCTGAGTCAAAACCACATCCATAAACACATCATACAACATGATGCAAGAGTATAATCACATCATTTATCTTTCTTTTAAATAAAATATAAGCAAGAGTATTAGTAAAATTGTTCCTAAAAGCACCCATTCAAGGCTCAAAAAGTATGGTAATGGGAGGATTTCTATACAACTTGTGTATTCATGATAAAAAATACAATAATTTGATGATTTCTAGGTAGCTTGATACTTATGGTAGGAAGGAGATAGTTATTGCTTGTAGTTGGGCAAGTCATGTTGGAATTTACCACCATCATAAACATGTCACATAAACATCACTGTGGTCATAAATAGGCTTGGAATTTTGATTTATAATTGCTTGTCATTTGGCTTTTATTTGATATTTTGATATGAAAAAGTTAGAGTATTTTGATAGGTTAATTATTTGTTATATTACATCAATGGTATTTTCAACTTTCTTCAAGGCTTTGTAGTCCTCCAACAAGTCCTTGGTGATTTCCGAGATGTAAAGAATTTTGAGCTTCTAATTTCAATTATTTTTAAAAAAATTAAAAAATAAAATAAATATAATTTATAGATGAGTAAGATAATGGCAGATTGAAGTTTGAAAAGTTGAAAAGCTAGTTATGACCGAAAGCTAAGGGCAGTAATTTTTATTAATCAAATATTTCATGAAAATTTTGCTGTCAAACTTCAATATCATCTAAGCCAAAGTCATCTAGGCCTCTTTATAGGTTATCTGATTTTTGGTAATGACATTTTCTTTCGGCATTGCACTGTGTGCAAGCAATTTCATAGGTGCATGCACAAAAATTTAAATTTGCATGGTAATCTTAAAAGATCTTCTAAATTAGTTGAGGGATTTGAGAATGAAAATAGAAAACAATGTACATTCCTTGCTTTTACTATATGAAAAAAAAATACAAAAGTAAAATAAAGTAGAATTTCAAAATAGGCGGTGCAATCCAGCTGCAGGTTTAAGAAGCTATGAATATATATAAGATTGCGTCATCTGCATTCTCCAACACCATTGTCAATTTATGAAAGTGCAAGCCATTTTACTTGATCTCTTCTGATTGCAATTTGTACCGATAATTATTACTTCAAGTTTCATTCGTGCATCTTCAGAAACTCACGGAAATTTTGAACTCTGAACTCACAAACGTTACCATTCTCACAACAGCGTAACATTCACAAGCAATTCTAGCAAGTGTAACATGAGAATGGTCTGTGTTCCATGATTAACATGATGATGATGTTTACGCATCCTGCCATGTTCCTGGATTCATCTTACCTAGTGCTAGTGGGCTCATCAACTATTGTCCTGAAATGAATTATTGATGAATCGACCGGAGCAGGGGGGAGCGGAGCAGGGTCACGTAAGAACGGAATTTCCCGGAACTCTTTTTGGGAAAGGTCCATTGCCATGGACGAGTGTCTCAGTCATGGTACATGCCTAAATTATGTGACGTGCCACGTGGGCACTGTCAGCAGATCTGGCAGCAAACTATGAAACCAGATGAAAATAAAGAGCAGTTGAACGACAGGTAATTGCAGAAAAATCTTATTATCAACAACGGAAATAACAAGTTTCTCTTTTCATCACAAGGAGAGAACAAGAAGAAGCCTCTCTCTCATGCAATGGGAGAACTCTTAACTCTGACGATTTATGACGGATCCGAGGGCAGACTTAAATAGCCACACCCAGGTTACAAATTGGAAACATCAAAAATTAACTGAAATAGAACTTTTAGAAGTCTTATGTTATCTTTAAGGAAAATTCAAAAAACTATCGACAATAGAAACAGAAACGGAAAGTGCAGTTCATGAATTAGCAACTGCTAGTTCATTGCTGTAATCTACCGCTTCAGTTAGTTGTTTCCAACAATCTCCCACTTGGAGATTTTGATTAAGGATCAATCACATCTCCACACCATCCTTTTTACCTGACCATTCTATGTTATTGCTAGGCCATATGAGGATCTACTCCTGGAAAACTTGTCCATGTTAATCGGCTTGGTCAGAACATCTGCAAGATTATCCTTGGTGTGTATCTTCTGCATAGCCACACTTCCATCTTCTACTACATTACGAACAAAGTGAAATTGTACACCTATGTGTTTAGTCCTGGAATGAAAAGCTGGATTCTTTGCAATATGTAAGGTGCTTTGATTATCACAAAACAAAGGAATCTTCTCCTATTTGTGTCCAAGCTCCTCGACAACCTTTGAATCCAAATTGTTTCCTTGCAAGCTTGGGTAGGTGCCATGTATTCTGCTTCTGTTGTAGATAATGCGACTACTGTTTACAATCTTGATACCCAGCTAATAGCTCCTCTTGCAAGTGTAAACACATAACCTGTAGTAGATTTTCTTTTATCTGGATCACCTGCAAAATCTGAATCCACATAACCTTCAATAGTAAATTCAGATCCTCCATAACATAATGCAACATGTGAGGTACCCTTAATGTATCTCAGGATTCTCTTAACAGTACTCCAATGGTCTTGTCGAGGGTTTGCCATGTACCGACTGACTACTCCCACTGCTTGTGCAATGTCTGGTCTTGTACAAATCATAGCAAACATTAGGCTTCCTACTGCTAATGCATATGGTACGCGAGACATCTCATTTCTCTCTACTTCAGTGCTAGGACACATCTCAGAGGATAATTTGAAATTAACAGGAAGTGGGGTAGAAATTGGCTTACAATCTTGCATGTTGAACCGTCGCAAGATCTTACCCAAGTAATTTTTCTGAGAAAGCCAAATCTTCTTGTTATTTCTGTCTCGGTGAATTTGCATCCCTAGAATCTTGTTTGCTGGTCCCAAGTCTTTCATATCAAATTCCCTAGCCAACTGTGCCTTCAATTCTTGGATTTGCTCTTTGTTGGGACCTACAACCAACATGTCATCCACATACAATAGCAAAATGATGAAATCTTCATCAAACCTCTTGAAATACGTACAAGGGTCTGCATTGAGTCTATTGTACCCAAGGCTCATGATATACGAGTCAAATCTCTTGTACCAACACCTTGGTGCCTATTTGAGACTGTACAGAGATTTGTTCAACCTGCAAACCAAGTTCTCTTTGCCTTCTTCTGCAAAACCTTCTGGTTGGAGCATATAAATCTCTTCTTCAAGATCTCCATGCAGAAAAGCAGTTTTCACATCTAGTTGTTCTAGATGTAGATCAAATGTAGCACACATTGCTAGGACTACTCTGACTGTTGTAAGTCTAACCACAGGAGAAAATATCTCATTGAAGTCAATTCCTTCTTTTTGAGCATATCCCTTTACCACCAATCTTGCACGATATCGCTCCACTTGGTCATTACTATCACGTTTGATCTTGTAGACCCATTTGTTTCCAATAGCCTTTCTTCCTTGTGGTAGTGTAACAAGATCCCATGTCGTGTTTTTGTGTAAAGCTTCAATCTCCTCTTGCATTGCTACCATCCACAAAGACACATCTGGACTTTTGATAGCTTCATGTAAAGTTGAGGGCTCTCCATCCTCCGTTAAAAGGCAATATGCAACATTACTTTCAGTAACATAATCTGAGTGCCAAGTTGGTGATCTTTTTACCCAAGATGACCGACGAACTTCATTAGCTTCAAACTTGACTGGTCCTGTCTCTTCACACATTGATGTTGCATCAAAAGGAACTGGATCTTCAACTTTTGTCTTATCTTCTAATTGAATTTTAGTAGTCTCTGAATTCTCCTTTGAAGTGTTAGCATTTCCCTTCTCTTGCATTTTATCTTCTACAAATATCACATCTCTGCT
>MNCI01036654.1:297910-396369 GCA_015680685.1 Gnetum montanum | reverse complement strand
AGTCATGGGGGTAGCATAAGGCCACAAAAACATCAATTATCATATGCTTCACTTTGGACTAAATCATATGTCACAAAGCTATCACTAGTCCAAGTGGGAAGACAGAAAACTGTGATCAAGACATAACGATCTAGATACCACAAACAATCCTATCCACTAAATTCAACCAGATCATGCATGAACACTTGTGATTTGTATGGTTGGATGTAGGGGTACCTTGCCACTCATCATCTAGCATATTATCCATCATTCCCTTCATGAACTCTAGCTTGTCTAGGACAAGGCTTGGCATAGAATGTGGATGTAGATGCTTTTGGAGGAGGTTCACATCCTATAATGGCTATAATAGTTAGAAACTAATTACAATAAACAAAAATAATAAAAAATAAGAATAAAAAAAATAATGCAAGAACAAAAATTAAAACATAAAACAAAAATTATTAAAATTAAAACACATGAAGAAGATCATGAGATAGGTCTATTGGAGGATTGCTCTCTAGAGGAAAATTATCTAAGATGGAATCTACAACATTGGAAGCCTTTTTGGTTTCTCTCTCCTCTTCCTCCCTAGTTGTGATCTCCTCCTCTTCTTTACATTGTTGCTCCACCTCCACAACAACTTTAGCAACCAACTCTTACACACTCTCTAAAACAAGGCCATAAAACATAAAACAAGTTAGCAAATATTTAACAAAAATATAATAGTAAAAATATACAACTCAAAAAATAAAATTAAAACTAAAATAATGTGTTTAGATACCTCAAACATCTTGATTCATCATGTTGTGCTTGATGGACAATTTCTTGGATGTTTTCTTGCCAAGGGCTTAAATGTTATCTTCAATAAGTGGCCTCGTTATCTTCTTTCTGGTATCATTGTCTTCTTCTTTGTGTAGCCTTTTTTCCTTCTTAAAATTTCCATGTGTAGAATGAGGCTCAATCCCCATGCTATTAGGGGAACATTCATCCAAACCACTAAGACTCTTTATAGTCATAGATAGTGATTCTCCAACATTCTCAATTGATGATCCCTGGTGACGTATAACCAAAGTGATATGAATAACATAAGATCTAGAGAGTTGGAAAGGATCACGTGCAATCCATTCTTCATCTTTCTTGATCAATAAGAACTCCACAAACCTCTTTAGATATGTATGAAAGAATGTAAAATGCACATGATGAATATTATTAAGGTTGTTGTCGACCATTTTGATTTCATCCCTTAAACCAATAATGAATTGGGTAGCCTACTAAAATGTAGTATCATTAGTTAGAACCTTTCTCATTGTCTAAGCCTACTAGACTCCTATAGTTTTCTTTTTTAATAGTAATATGGGAAAGACTCTAGCATAGAAAATAGGATACATTTGATTATCTTCCTTAAGAGTACACTTGTTGAAGTTCAATATTGCACTAGGAGAAGAGTTGAGCCAAGCCTCCAACTCCTTTATATAGCCTACATCCTTCCCTAATTGAGTGTTTATCTTATAACTACTAGAAGGTATACAAAAAACATCACTAAAAATTGATGCATTAACACTCAATGCAATAGCATAACCATTAACACAAGTGATGAGTTTAGTGACATCTTCATGAAAGGAGTCAATCACATTCAAAATTTTAGCAAGTAACATCATTAGACTAGGTAACATAAACTAATCATGCAAATATATGTTAATGAGCCTTTTTTTAATGTTCATAGGAGCCTTTTCTACCATCCATTATTGCACTAAGTTTACTTCACCCGACTTGAGCTAAACTTTCTCCTTAGAATAGCTTGAAATAGTCACATCAATTGTAGACTTGCATATAGAATTTGTCACAAAATACAATGAACATGTTAGCCTTGTAAAAATTCTAAGAAGATAACAAACAATAAAAAAATATAATAATATATTAAAATTATTAACCATGTTAAATAATTTTAATATACTAGGCGTGGATAAGGATAGAATCTTAGGATAAGTTAGTGTGGATGCTTCCAAATCTAGATGAGTCCACCACTTGTATACATGTTTGGTTGTTATGCATCACTCGTACAAGTTAAAGTACCATGTACAACATCTATCAAACTTATATTTAAGATGAAAAAGCACTTGCACCCTCATGATTCCACCTTCCTTGTACTCTTCCAAAGCTATTTGAGCCACAACTAAGGTTTGGTCATTCCTCACCAATCCCATGTGATGTACCCTATGCCTATGAAAAAGAATGAAGTATTAAAATAGTTAGAACTAAAAAAAACCTTAAAATCAAAAGAAAAAACAAGGAAAGGTGACATTTAAAGCTAAACTTACTATGTTACCAAGTAAATAGTTCATGGAAGATTTTGAAAGAGTGTTTTTATTCTTTGGCCTATCATCATAGTTTTATTAACATTGTATTGTAAGTACTCAAGCATCTTCCAAATCTATGATAACCTACAAACTTCCCAACCATAAGAGATACTATCCCTCTTTGTATGTCTTTGGGTGTCAGGATCATCAACCATGAACTTTAAAATGTAGTTAAAAGATCTGCACACAAGAGTTTTTGTAATTATACTAGAAATATCTACTACCAAGTATGATCATATGATCACACCAAAATGTTGGATCAAGAACAACAAAAACTCTTAGGAATTAGGTCTAAACCACACCAAAGTACATTTATCAATGGTCATGTCATGGTGCAAAATTTTTTATGTGGCTATTGTTAAACCTTGAATTGCTTCAAATTTTAACATTATGAACTAACATTTTTATTTTTTTACTATTTTTATATATCAACAATAATAAATTTTGGTAGATTGATAACTACTAATTTCTTTTAAAAGCTTATGTATTATAGGAAATCATGGTAGTGATGAAGATTGATATTGATTATATCAATTCACATAGATGTGACAATAAAGATCAGTAACATGAGCTTCAATGGAGAGATACTTGAAAAGAATTCAGGATATCAATTTGTACAAAAAGGAGTGATTTGTGCTAATTATTGAGAATGAAATATTTGGCAATCTACTTTGATGAAGATTTGAATCTATTAATATTAAATTCCTCAATATTAATTGATTATTCAAATGATTTTTTTTGTACATTATTCATAGTATAAATAAGAGTCCCAAACTATGTATTAAGGGAGGAGGACTCAAGAGATAACCCACACTAAATTGAATTCTTTTGTATTGAAACTTTTAAGGAATATTGTTGATGCTTTGTAACAATCAAAAATCATTGATGTATGAAGCTTGTGAAGTTGTTGCATTGTGGAGATTGCAGAGTAGGGTCACGAATTAGTTGACATCTCCTTTGTAATCTTCTATATTTATGATAAATTTATATAACTTCAATTTGGTTTAATTAGCTATGTTCATCTTTGAACTTAATGCTAGAAGTTAAGGTGAATCTTGGTTGATTTCACTTATGGGTGATAATCATAAGTGTGGTGTTTTCAATTGAGCTCAACTCTAATTGTTATTTATCTTAATTATCCTTTTTACTTTGAACCATTCATCCATGGATATGACTCATGGGCCAGTCACAAATGAAGTGACATCCCTATTAAGGTAACTCAACACTAAACTTTGTTTAGCTTGTCAATTTAGCATTGTTGACAGCAAAGCTAGCAAAGTTAATAGACATTAAGGGTTCTATACATTTCAAATTTATTTTGTAAATCTAATATTTTTTAGGTATCCTTTGATTTCTTTCTATTTTTTTATTTTATTTTCTTGAGTAGATATAGAAATAGTTTCTTTTAATTATTTTTTTGTATCAAGAAATTAAAGAATAAGGAAAAATCCTAAGATTCAACTTCTCTTGTTGTCCTACCTATAGAAACTATTAAGAAATTTATGATCAAGGAAGCAATAGTAGGAGTAATTAAATTAATTTTTAGAATTTTAGGACTAGTAGCCCATGCATGTGCCAAAAAAGAATGTTATTGTTAAGCAACCAAGGAAACCAACACAAATTCAACCCTCTAGGAACACTTTTAGTGTTTACAAACATATGCAATCTAACTTAAAACAAAACCAAGAGGAGAAAATACAACTAGATCTTAATCTCTTTCTCTCTGAAAGGGAAAAATATCTTAGTATATTTTTCCACAAATTTTAATCATCTATTTGACATTTCAATATCTACATTACTAAATATGAGTTTAACTATGAGGGCTGGGTCATAGAATTTAAATACTACCAAAATATTAACTAATGTAACTACCTAGCCTGTGAATACTTTAAATCTACAAACTCCAATTTCATCACTAGCCTCTATTTCTATACTAGGTCCTATTGTAACCCCAATAGCAACAACTACTTTCACAATGTGATTATCCTCACACCATACACCTCCTCCATTTTCTTTTGGTTCAATTCCTCTTTCCTTTGGTAGTCTAAGTTCCAATATTCTAGCTAGGCAAGTCTACCAAGGCCAAACTCTTAGGGGTTTATTAAATCAAAGGACACCAATTATACCTCAAGAACCATTAATTTTTCCATAAGGAAGAGATGTAGAGGTTAAAAACATTAATTTATTACTTGTCTTTAAGGAAACAAATGATGAGTATCTAGTTACTCACATCAGAGAATTTAAAACCACATTAGCAATGCTAGCAGCTCAAAGTGATGATAGAACTAAAATGATTACTTTCAAATCAACCTTAAAGGATAAAGCTAATTTTTGATTAGAAACCCTTAGAACACAAATTATTTTATGGGATGAATTCAAGGAAGCTTTTCTCCAAAGATTTCTCTCTAATGATATGTTGTATTCATTAAGGAAATAATCAATGAGCTTTATGAAACATGAAGATGAAGATTATGAGAATACTTTTGATAGGTTTAAAGGGTTATGTTTAAAAACTTGAAATCATGGATTTCTAGCTCATCAACTTATCCAAATCTCTGTAGAAGGCTTGTTACCATATACTAGTCAAAATGTTGACTTTGCATGTGGTGGAAATATTTTGAACGTAACACAAGAATACAGTTGGATAATTATAGATTCATTAGTAGACAAAAGTAAGAGATGGAAAAAACCCAACATTATGCAAGGCATGACCTAACAAACTGAGTAATTAAATAAAAAAGTAGATGAGCTAACACAGTTGATTAAGAAACAAGCTCATGTGGTACAAAGTGAAACATGTAGTATTTATGGTAGTCCACAACACAACTACACCACTTGTCTAGCCCTATTATATTTTCATGAGGAAGCACAAGAATCAATGATGACTTTTCAATAATATAAAAGCCAACCACCAATGAGCTTTCCACAAAGGCTAGCTTACCAACAATAATATCCTCAAAATAACCACAGACCATTTAAGAATCCAACTAATGAACATTTGCATAAACTTACCAAAATTCTTACTTCCTTCATTAAAGAATGTAGATAGTTCATGAGTGAAACAAGAATAAGATTTCAGGACCTAACTAAGAATGAATTACCATCCCAACTTGAACCAAAACCTATATCTCAAAGGAAGGGAAAAGAACAATTGCATTCCATCACTACTAGAAGTGGAAAAAATTTTGAGAATAAATCCCAAAAGAAGGTTATATTTCAAGAAATGGGGACATAAGAAGAAGTTCAGCCATAATTAGTGATTGAGAAAGATAAAGATCAACTAAATAAGGAAAAATAACAATTGATGATCCCTAGACAAACAATTTTAACTCCTTTTCCTAGGTGATTGCAAGAGGACTTTACACCTAAAGCCCATCTTAAAAAATGTTTAGTAAATTATATTTACATATTCCTTTAGAACAAGTGGTAAAATACACACCTCTCTATGCTAAGTACTTAAGGGAATTGTGCACTAGGAGAAGAAAAGGAAAGATTCCTAAACAAGTTTATAATCTTTCTCAACTTATAAAGAGATAGGAAGTCCTAAAATATCAAGATTTAAGAGCTCCTACCATTCCAATTAAAATAAATGGACAAATTATTAGGAATGCCCTCTTGGATTTAGAAGCTAGTATTAATATCATGCCACTAGAAATGGCTAGGTCACTTGATTTGGAGGATATAAAAAGTGTAAACATGACGATATCTTTGGCTGATGGTTCAAATGTAAAATCTATAGGAATAGTAGAAGATTTGATAATAGAGATGGAAAAAGGAAAATACCCAATTAATTTTGTAATTTCGAAAGTGAAAGATCTAAATTGTTTTCTAATCATACTAGGTAGACCTTGGTTAGCAATAGCTAATACAATAACAAACTGTAGGTAAGAACAACTTCAGTTATCTTTTGCTAATCTTACTTTCATGCTTAATATATACAATAAGGCAAAAGATGACTGATTAAACAAAGACTTGAAAGAAGCAAGAATTCTCTACACAATATCCAGTTCAGCAATGGCACAATATAGGAAAATATTGGTTCTTAACATTTTTAAGGACCATTGGATCCCTTCACAAAAGAGTAACAATATTCCCTTGAGTAGATTTTGAATTTAGGATTAACGAATATTGGAGAAATAATTCAGCTTCCAAAAAATGATTCTTTGGATCTTAGAGAATTACCTAATACCCTTAAGTATATTTTCCTAGATAATAATAAACCATTAATAATAAATTCCCAGCTAACTGATGAGTAAGAAGCAAAATTACTAGAAGTCTTATGTAGAAAGTGAGGCATTTGCATGGAGTTATGAGGGTGTTCATTAAGGAATCTCATCCAACATATGCCAACATCATATCTACCTAGAAGACAATGTAAAACCAGTAAGAATTCCTACTAGAATAATTAATCCAGCTTTAAAAAAATGTTAAAGATGAAATTTCAAATGTTTGGAAAAAAGGGATAATTTATCTAATAGCTAATAGCAAATGGGCAATTCCTATTATAGTAGTTCCAAAAAAGAGTGCAAAGGGAGTTTGTGTGGATTATAAAAAACTAAACCAAAACACAAAGAAAGATCATTTTCCTTTACTCTATATAGACCAAATTTTAGAAAAACTTGAAGGGCATTAATATTATTATTTTTTGAATTGATTTAGTGGTTACAATCAAGTATCCATTACCCTTGAATACTAGCATAAAACAACTTTTGCATGTCCATATGGAACTTTTGCTTATTGATGGATGCCTTTTGGTCTTTGTAACACACCCTCTACCTTCTAAAGAGCTATGATATCAATATTCTCTGATATTAGGAAGATTATGTTGAAGTATTCATGGATGATTTTTTGATTTAAGGACATACTTATGATGAAACATTACAAAATTTAGAATGTGTTTTAGATAGATGCATAGATAAAAATTTAAAATTAAGTTGCAAAAAAAGTCAATTGATGGTTACAAATGGCATAGTATTAGGATATGTCATTTCTAAGAACAAGATAAGGATGGATGAAGAGAAAGCAAGAGTAATATCTACTCTTCTAGCTCCAACTATTTTAAAAACTCTCCAATCTTTTTCAGGACATGTTGGATATTATAGGTGATTTATCATAGCTTTTTGAAGAATTGCTAAAACTTCCAAAAATTGCTAAACCTTTGTATATACTCTTAGAAAAAAATATTCCGTTTCTATGAACTAATAGTTGTCAAGAAGCATTCTTAGAATTAAAAAAATGAGTACCTCCTAATCCTATACTAAATGCACCTAATTGGGATTTCCCTTTGTATTTAATGTGTGATGCTAGCAATACCACAATAGGGTTAATTCTAGGAAAATATATAAATAATAAGTCACAAGTTATTTATTATGTGTCTAAAAGTCTAGACCAGACCCAAATACATTATAAAACTACCAAAAAATAACTATTAGCTATTGTATATGCTTTGGATAAATTTAGAGATTATTTAATAGGATATAAAATTATAGTTTACACTGACCATTCAGCCATTAAGTTTTTGACAACTAAAAAAGTAGAAAATGCAAGAATAATGAGATGGTAACTATTACTCCAAGAATTTCATCTTGACATATTAGATAAGAGAGGTCAAGCAAATGTAGTTGCCAATAATCTTTCTAGACTAGAAACAAGAGAGGAAATTAGAACAAAAGCTATCTTTCATGATGAATTCCCTGATGAACAACTCTTTTCCATAAAGAAAGATCCATGATTTGCTAATATAGTAAACTATCTAGTCACTATGAAAACCCTGACACAATGGAGTAAGGAGGAAAATAAATCCTTCTCATGAACCATCTTCAAATATATTTAGATTAGTTTATACCTTTATACAATATGTAAAGATAATGTAGCCAAAAGATGTGTGGCTGATAATGAACAACAAGAAATCCTACTTATGTGCCATGATGATCTAGGAGGTGGTCGTTTTGATAGCAGAAGCATGGCTATAAAAATTTTGCAAAGTGGATTTTGCTAACCCTCAATTTTTAAAGATGCTCATATGTACAAGAATGTAATAAATGTCAATGTATGGGGGTCATAACTAAAAGGTAAGAAATTCCCTTGAACCAAATTTTAATAGTTGAACCATTTGATGTGTGGGGAATAGACTCTTTAGGACCATTTCCACAATCCAATGGATGTCAATACATTTTTGTTTTTATAGATTATGTCGCTAAATGAGTAGAAGCAAAAGTCATCCCAAAAAATGATGTTAAGGTAGTGGTAGCTTTCCTTAGAAAAAATATTTTAACATGGTTTGGAACTCCACGAGTGATCATTAGTGATCAAGGTGCTCATTTTGTAAATAGAATAATGAAGAACTTCCTTCAGTCTTGTGGAATCCAACATAAGATAGCTACTATCAATTATCCTTAAACAAATGGTCAACTAGAAAATGCTAATATAATTATATTAAATATCTTGAAAAAATGGTATCTACTAAAAATAAAGATTGGTCCAAAAAATTCCAAGATGCACTTTGGACTTATAGAATTACGTATAAACCAAGTTTAGGATATTCACCTTTTCAATTAGCTGATGGTAAACAATGTTTATTACTAGTAGAAATTAAGTATCAATCTCTATGTTTAGCACAAAATTGAATTTCAATGAAAAAATCAATCATGCATCAAGAATGACTAAAATAAATGAACTTGACAAAATGTGGCTTAATGCTCTTAATAAGCAAAAAATTATAAAAAATAAAATTAAGAACTTAAATGATAATAACTTTTTCAAGAAAACCTTTTCCATAGGTGATAAAGTTCCTTTATATAATATGTGCTTACATAAATTTCTAAGTAAATTAATTGCTAGGTGGAAAGGCCCATATCTTGTTTTGCAACCCTGTGCTAATGGTAGTGTTTTAATTTCACCTATTGATTATTCCTCAAATACATTCTTAGTCAATGGACATAGACTTAAAATATATTACCAACATCACATCGGTAAACCTAGAGAAGATAAATTAATAGAGCTAAGTGACCCAACCTATCCCAAAGATGATGTAACCAATGACAAAAATCCATTAGAAGTGCTAGCTTTGGATAGTCACCTTTAACAAGATCTTTATGTAATATTATAATAAAGTATTTTAGCTACAACATTTACCTTGAAAAATGTAGAGGACAGTAGTATTTTCTATTGTTAGTTAGGACTCTAAAGAATTCAGTATCATCATGTCTAGAATGCAAAGGAGAAGGACAACTCCTCCTACCTTGAGATAGGTAGATTTAAATCCAAAATCCATCAAAGGGTAAGCCTCAAAATCATTTATTATTTTTTGTCATAATATATTATTTTATTTTTCTTTCTTGAACCATTGGGATAATCACCAAGTCGAATTTTCAACATTCATGATTGGTTCTAGTAATTACCTTTTGAATATGTCAATATGGAGAATAGGGTATGTCATGTTTGGACTAGCCAACAAAGTATACTAGTATGAGAAATGTCATCAATTATTATAAGAGCCACTATCATATCTCTATTTACCCCCACAAGAACCTCATGATTAAAGCTAGCCTTATAATTTTAAATTTGGTTTTTTAAAAGAACACAAGTACATATATTTCTATTTGAATAAGATCCCACAAGCACCTTCAATCATGAGTAGGGCCATACTCCCACAAGAACCTTACAGTTAGAGTGATGCACAAGGCTCATATTTATTTGCATCCAAAAAGAACCTCCTTTTGTAAGTATATTTTTTTATGATGAACAATCCTTTTTATGTACCAACTTTCTCAACTTTCTTTTTTTTTGGCTAGGACATGACATATCCACAATCTCTTAGCCAACGCTTTTTACAAATGAAAAACATAAATGACATGGCCGAGGCTAGTCATGACTCTACCTATGTGGCATTTAAGAACCAACATGCATGGAAAGACAAGGAAAGAAGTAGGTAGAATAACATGGCTACAATTGCCAAAGACTAATCAACCTAATACCCCTATTTATAATAATCAACCTTCAACAATTATGGCCTCTGCATCAACTACCACAAGGCCTAACTTTCAACATAAAGATTGTTCAAAGTATACTAGGTTACTATTAAAACCATTAGAACTCCATGATTAATTATTGAAGAGTGGAAGAATTCAGTACAAATAGATGACTGAGAATTCCCATCAAAAGCATGATAGGCCAAGAAAGATAGTTAAAAATTCCACTCTTACAACCAAGGATGAACCCCCAATACCTAAATACTTCAAACTAGACCATTTTTACCACTATCATCAACTACCAGGTCATGATATAGACTTTTACCTAGTGCTAAAGGATGACCTACAGAAGATGATAGACAAGTGAAAATTGATCCTTAATGCTCCAAACCCAGTCAAACCGCAAAATTAATCCATGCAATTCTATAAGAACCCATTGAATACTAATAGCAATCCATACACTATCATAGCATTCAATGTAAGAAACAACTCTAAATCTACATAGGAGTCGTTCATGATATAGGTACCTCCTTCCAATGATATGGGTCCCTCAACTTCAACTAGCTCAATGTTCCCTTTTGTTGTAAGGGCTTCACCACCTATACCTTCCAAGGATTCTTTTGTGATTAGGGTACCCCTTCCTTCTAAAACCAAAATAAAATGTACTCCTACAATCGATAAGTATCATCTTGTAGTGGCCAATGCAATGAATTCTAGACAACCAAGAAATAAGAACAAAAAATTCTCAAGAAAACAACACAAGAAGCTTGCATTGAAGCCTAAGAATGACAACAACAAAAAATCCAATGCATTGAAGGAAATGAGCCCATCGAAGTCCACTCCCATCTCATCTATTCCAATGAGATCTAGTGCTCAAGCCACATCAACCAATCAACCATGAAAGGATCCCAAGCCAAATGGAAAAGGAAAAGAAGATAAATAACTTTTAAAGCATGAAATTCATATTTTGGGACACATGGAGGAAGTTAAGAACACCAAAAATTAGAAGCCTATAACCAATGATAAATACTTCCTCAATGTGATGGAACAAGTCAAATAGTTACTAAAATAGAAGAACATTTCTCTTAGCCTGTATGACCTTGTTATAAATTCTACTACACATTATGAAGCATTAGTCAAGATATTGATCTCTATTCCTATTAGTGAGGACATCCCCACTAGTGAAGAGTCCATTCATGTAGTGATAATACCTCCTTTGCCAAAGGAACTTATGATGTCAACAACATTGGTGCTTCATGATAGTGAAATTAAAATTAATTCCTAAGATGGCAAGACAATTAAGATTCCCCTATTCATAATATCACAATAGGGTAGTACAAGGTGCATAGAGTACACATTGATGATGGAGTTGCAACAAATGTAATACCTTATACCATTGTAGAATGTCTAAGCTTAACTACACAAATGCAACATACTACAATAACTACTCTTAAGTCTTCCAAAAAATCTTAGGTAGCCGTAAAAGGCTCAATTTATTTAGACTTTATGGTAGGGGAGTAATTCCCAATAATAGCCAATTTCTTGGTGGTAAAGGAAATACCAAGTTTCAACCTTATCTTGGGAAGACCTTTGTTAGCTCAACTATGAGTGATTTATTAACTAATCCACCAATAAATTCACCTTCCTTATGAGGGAGGTGAAATCATCATCCACGATGATAGCATGGTTCCCTTGGCAGTTAACAATGTTGACATCGAATAAGGGTCTGAAGTGGAGTTTCAAGAAGAAACTCCTACTATCAGCAACAAAGTTAAAAAGCTTGAGAGAATAGGATAAGGCAAAAACAACAATGATGAGCCCATGGATTCATCATGGGAAGAGCTCCCTTTCAACATTATGAGCGAAGGAAATGGGGAATAAAAAATTATGCAAAGTAGATCATACACATTTCCTAATCTATTGAAAATTAGGAAACACTTGCATAATTTATGTATCCCTTTGATTCACCTACCTTTGCACATATAACCATATAGCCCATTTTTTCTACAACCTTCCATAACCTAGTTTACGTTTTTCTCTTATATGCACCATTTTGTTTACCTTTGCTTTACTTTATTTTAACCTTTGTTGTGCACATAGCCTAAATTTTATGCTTATTTACAATTTTATTTTTATGCATTTTTATTCTAATGCATAAACCATTAAATATATGATAAAAAATTAGGACCTAAAAACTTTTTAAAAATTTCCTTTTAGAACATGGGGCCCACCATGACCTAAAACTAGCAATATCATATGACCTACCATGGCCTAAAACAGGAAACAACATATGACCAACCATGGCATAAAACTGACAAAACATCTTGTATGGCCTTCCATGGCCTAAGATTGGTGACATCATATGACCCACCATGGCCTAAAACTAGTAGATCATTTATAACCTTTACAACCTAGTTTACATTATGACCATTTTACATAGTTAACCAATTTGGCCTAATACATAAATAAAAGTGTAGAACATTAAGCATATATGAAACATTTAAAACATGTAAATCAAATTAAAATTTAAAATATCCAAACTCTACAACATAGTAATCATAAAGTTCTACACCATAAACTATCTGCCAGCACATAAAATGGCTAACACTATCCAATACAAAAAGAACCAATATCATAAACAACTATATCCAATGAGATAGCCATAGAAAAATGACCATGGATGGTACTAAGAGGATGCTAGAGGAGGCTGAGGAGCACTTTCACCTTCTCCATGGGGATCGCCAACATCATTTGGTACCTATACCACAACAAGACATAAGTTATTCAATAATCAACAAAATATGAAATCAAAATATAACTTAAAACAAATTAAACTATAATATGATAAAGAAAACAAACTAAGAAAACCTGTGAGAGCTCATGAGCAACATCCTATGATGGAAGATTCTAAAGACCAACCTCCAAAAGATGGAGGATTTGTTCATCGATCATGTGGGCCCAGTCTACCTCCCTGAGATTAATTCGTATTAGGGTGTTGTTGTAGTCAATGTCTATCCACAAAGGTGGCTCCCATAAAAATTTCATGGTACTCACCTCTCCTAAAGCCATAGAGATCTAAGAAGATGTGGATCGAACTACAATAAGGGTTCATTAAAATAGTTTGAAGGTATCCTCCACTTAAATCCCCCTTAAGAATAGCTCTAGTTTGCATCATTCAGTAGACTCCTCCTTCAACCACCTAAGGTGAGCTTCAAAATTAGCCTTATAATTTTTATTATGGTCCTTCTATGTAAAATCCCACTCAAGAACGTAGGCACAATAATCTCTGAACTCCCTAGCCTTACACACTAGCAAATCAATTTGAACCTTTTGTTTAGAAACCTTCCTAGAAAGGGCAACCTTGCTATGGATGGAATTCCAATACCACACCCATTCAATCTCTTTGATTCACAAGAAACTCCATTTAGCCACTTGGGCATCCATGAATTCCTTACGATCCTTATATCTCTTTTAGCCTTAGCTAGCCCCTTAGTCTCCTTTCTAATGCAACAACACATTCCCATAGGAACTCAAGGGAATGTTAAATTTCCCTTGAATTTTTGGCACATGAAAATGCACATTTAGTGACACTTTCATATAACTTGCATGGTACATTCTCCACATCTGATGATAGGCTAGGTAAGGCATCGATCTCAACAAGGTAGTTGGGATTCCATCTAAGCTTAGGCACTAAAAAATGACAAAACATAAGAAAAAACAATAAGTAGCCAAATAGAAAAAGTATAAAAAAAATCAAGATAACTAAAACAATACAACCATAAAGTACGATAAACTAAGTACTTACCCAAGTTTGGTACAACCTAGTGCAACCTATCGATCATGTCCTTAACTATCCCCTGCATGAACTCCTACTTGTCAAGAACATCCACCCATGGTTTCATGTGAAATGTGAATGTAGAGGTTGTGATCTAAGGCTCGGCAACTAAGGTAAGAATAACAAATAATAAGCAATCAAGACCAAGCTTAAAATTAAACAACAAAATCCAAATACCTAAGACTAAGTGCATGTGTAATGGAGGATCATCTCAGATGATGATGGGAGGTTCACCTAGCTATAATTGAAAATGCCCTCAAGACCATCCAATGGAACATTGGATAATACTTCATACTCATGGCATTAGAGGATCTCCTCCTCTAGGCATCTTTTCTTTACCTCTACTACTACTGCTTGGGCCACCAGCTCTTGTTATTTGCCTCCAACAACGACAAGAGCAAAACAAGTTAAGACTCAGCATATCCTGTGTAAAAACACAATAACAATATGGTCCTATAACAAAAAACATAGAGATGTAAACCAATTAAAACAAATTAAAAACATACCTATGACCACATTGCCTATTGGGTGAAGCCTCACCACAAACCTCTTCTTGGAAGGTTGATCAATCATTGCTACTTCCTCTTCAACCATGGGCCTCTTTAATTTGGCTCTAGCTAAACCCTCAACTTTAGCCTACAATGTCTTGGCCCAATCAATATCTCCACACTTAACTTGAGGCTCAACTTCCATGCTATCAAAGGAGATACAACACCTACCACTAAGTTCCTTAGTGGTAATCAACAGTAACTTCTCAACATCCTCTAACTAGTTTTGAGCCTACATCATGGGATAAACATGTTTAACCCCTATCTTGGTCAATTGGAATGAATCTTGTCTTATCTATATTTCACCCTTGCTTGCCACCAAAAACTATGCAAACCTCCTCAAATATGCTACTAAGAACATGTAATGCATGTGGTATTTTGTGGTGAGGTTGTCACAAAGTTTGAGGATTTCACCGTGAAGCCCAAAAATTAAGTGATCTACCTAATTGAATCGATCATCCTCCAAGAGAACCTTATTCATGATCCATGTCTACTCAACCTTCATGATTTTTCCTTATGATAATAGTTTGGGAAACCCCTAGGAGTGAAACAAGGGATATAGCTCCCTAGCCTCTTCAACCTTCTCCCAATCCTTAACCTCTTTCCCCACCTTAGTGGTAAGCTTTAGGCCTTCACAAGGAATTCCAAAGAGGTCACTAAAGGTGGAGTCATTGATGACCAGGGTGACATGCACACCATGAATGTGAGTGATACTCCTTGGTTGAAGGAGTCAATGATGTTTACCATCTTGAGAGTAGGGACAATGGGGCTAGGGGCCATGAATAGATCAAGAAAACTTGAATTGAAAATGTTGCTTGAACATTTTTTGGCACCCTACTAGCCAACCACTACTACATCAAATCCACCTCACCATAATTTAGGATCAAAGTCTACTCATAGCATCCTGAAATGATAAGTGTAATAGTGAAAGAGGTGACAACACCTACAATACAACAAAAGATCCATTAGCATAGAAATAGGCATGTAAAATGAAAATAAGACAAAATTTATGGCCCAAACATAGCTAATAAAACCATTCAAACACTTAAATCCTAACTAGCCTATAACTATATAGACATAAAAAGGTTGAAATAATGCCAAAAATAAGAACAAAAATATAACTCTTTTCTCTCCTGTTGGAAGAGGATTGCAAGGGGTCTTCAGTGGTAATGTAGGTAACATTGACTTACCCCACCAACCATGTGTTGTTCCATTAGCTAAGCAACATTGGTCAGCTTTAGTGTAACATGCGGTGTACCTTCCCAAGTCACCTTTCAATTGCTCCACCACTGCAAGTCTCACTATGGGGCTTTTGGCAAAAACCTCCAAAGCTATTTGGACCAATGGTGAGAGCTGGTCCTGCTTGATGAACCCCTAGTCATCCACCCTATACTTGCAAGTACATCAAGCAAGAAGAAAGTTAAAACAAAATAGCCTAGTAAAACCAAAAAATAAAGTAGCCAAAAAAAAACTAAAACTTAAGACCGTGCTTATCCTTCCACATAGGAGATAGTATTGGGAGGATTCTGAAATAGTGCATGGGCCTAGTGTCTAATTAGCAAGGTGTTGTTAGCATTGTACAAGTTGAACTCTAGCATGTCCCAAATATTTAATAACTTACAAGTCCCCCTTGTATGGGTGTTATCAAGCATCTCACCCTCTACATGTGTTTTAGGATCTTCTTTTATAAACTTGATGATCAAGCTCAATGATTGAGGAAACAAGGTCTTAACAATAATGGCAGCAATATGGACTAACAAGTGTGACCAAATCATCACACTAAA
Source organism: Gnetum montanum (assembly GCA_015680685.1). NCBI lineage: Eukaryota > Viridiplantae > Streptophyta > Gnetopsida > Gnetales > Gnetaceae > Gnetum > Gnetum montanum. The sequence continues at coordinate 379,896 of MNCI01036654.1, read as the reverse complement.
GTTATGTAGCACAAAGGACAAGAGCTCTTGTGCCCCTATCTAGAACCATCAGGAGCCATGCTCCAAAGTTATGTGTGGAGGTGGGGTGTTAGGCCCTCGGATGTTGATGCAACATAGAAACCCCACTAGCCCTATCACCACTAGTATGGGCTTGAGAAAGGCCCTACATAACAATAGCAACCATCACAATTATAAATAGCCATAATCAAATATAAACATACTTTTAATAGCCAAATTTACAACAACTTTAATGTCAATGTTATCATTCCAAGCCAAGCAACCAAAGCACAATTTCAACACTTAGACTCATAACCAAAACTATGTACAACCAAATAGTGTAATAACAAGTGATGGAAATTTTCATGCTAAGATATGCATAAGAGTGTAAAATCCTTTTATGTAGAAGCATAAAAATCATGAAAACTAACTTGTACCTACTACAACAGTCAAACACCAACTTGAATTTGGAAAAATTTTGTTAAGCTCCCTATTTAATGATGAAATAGCCATAGTAAAAACTCTAGGAAAGCTAGTTAATATTTGTTACAAGTTCAAAATGACTATTTAGAACTAAAATTTCAATATGTAAAAAGATTTGTAAACTCTTAAACACAACCATGAGAACCCAACATCAATACTAAAACTGCTCATATAGACAAGAAGGTTTGCAGTTTTCATACCCAAAATTGCAACTATACAAAACAAGTTTACACCAAAGTGAAAATGATAAACTAGAGCTAAAATTTTTTATAAGGCTAGAAATTGTGTGGACATCAAAATTCAATAGGATTTGGTGACTACACTAGGGTTCCAAGCTTAGAAAAAATTTAAAACACCAACAAAAGCCAGAACGACATTTAACCAACAACTTTAGAACAACACCAAACTATAGAAAATGGCCATAGTAGACAACCCACAAAAAATATCAAAAACCTTTTACTTAGTGGTACCACTTCCAAATCCTCCTTGACATGTCAACACTACCCATCTTCATAGGGGTAAACCATAACAACCAAAACGCAACACTTTGACACTAGTTCATTAAAAAAATTCATCAAAAATCAACCACACAACCAAATTTAGTGATTCCACCACTATTTGAATCCTTAAATACCTAGACGTTGTTTTTGGTACCAAAATGACATGAACTTGGTCATAACAAAAAAACCTCATTTCACATGAGTTTAGGAAAAAAAATTTCAAAAAATAATTACATAACCAAATTTGATGATTTCATATCCATTGGAAGTCTTAAATAAAAAAAATACAAGCCCAAAATAAGAAAACTAAAAATTCTTAACCCTTCTGAATTGAAATAGCATGAAAGTACCATGTAAAAAATGGCCAAAACTGAAAACCCACTCTACACTACCTTATGAAAAAATTCATAACAAATTAATCATAAGTCAAACTTAGGTGGTTCAAAAATCCACATGACTAATAAATGTAGTACTACACTCCTATGACCTCAAAAATCAAATAATATGAACCTTTTGAGTAGGAAAAAATTCCAAAATTACTGTTGATTTTTTTAATCCAAAACCCTAAAAAATAACCAGAAATAGCATAGATAGTTTTTCCATTAACTACATACCAATCCCACAACCAAGAAACATGAAAAACCCATAGAAATGTCTTAGATCTACTACAAGAGTTTTGCAAAAATTAAAAATAATAAACACACAAACCAACATGACCAAAAATGCCTAGGGTTCTAATGAACTTTCACACAAAATGTGTGTACTTGGGTGTCATGGTGGTGGACCTTTCTACAATAATAGGCCATGGAAAATTGTAGATCTTTGATCCAAGGTGTAGAATCTTAAGAGGGGCAAGAAGAGAATGATTTTTCTAAAGTTTTTTATTGAAAACTAATGTTACCTATGCACCCCCTTAGAAAACCATAGCTTTTCATTACACTCTCCCAAGTTTCACTGAACTTAATGCTCATAATTTGTAAGTGTAACTACAATAGGTGAGTGGAAATCTGATGCATTGAAAAATTAAAATTCAAGGTGGGTCCCACTAGGTGCCTTGGAAGAAAGCCAATGGAAGTCCTAACACACTTGGATTTTCAATTTCCTAGGATGACTATAATGGGTTTCAAGCATCCAAAACCCTTGAAATGAATTTAAAAATCCAATTACTACCTAAACTAACCTCCTCACTATCCATCCATGCCATGAAATCTTATTTCTAAAATGGAAAACTAGGTGTTCACATTGATGAAACAGGGAAACGAGATAGGCAAAAACCCATTTCAAAACCTATCCTTTGTGGACTACATTGATCATCATCATGACTATACTAACTAACATAGTCACCAATAGAAAAAAATTTTCAAGAATTAACCAAGATCTCAATTAACTCTAGAATGACAACTTCATACATCAAACCCTAACCAAGACCCCCGATAGCTTCAAAATTGCATAAAACCTATTAAAATTCAATCATTTTGCATGACTACACTGAGGCTACACCTCAACTACACTGGCTAGCATAGTCACTAGTACTTAAGCTAGAAATAAAGATTAAATACCAAAAATAGCCTTTGAATTGACAAATTTTAACATCAAATTTGCTACAAAACCATCAGTGGTATAGAGATAGCAAACCACTAACCAAAAACTAGAAAAATATCATTCCAAATAGTAGACTATGCTAAAATTAAGGATGACTACACTCAGTAGCACAGTCCTAACATATTCAAGTTAAGGTGGATTGCTAAAAACAAATAAAAAACTCTAAATTACCATATTTTAACCTCCAAACTTTCTAGGACCTCTAGTAAGCTTGTGTTAACAAACTATGAAGTAGAAACAACAAAAATTCCATTTTCATTATGTAACTATGCTAGGAAGGCTTGTGACTATGGTGGCTAGTATAGTCAAACTTCCAAAACATCAAAATAGGATTTCAAATTATGAAATCAACTTCTTGAAGCACCAAACCAACCCTAAGACCCTCCTAGAGGCCCCAAAGAACTCTAAACCCTGCAACCTCAGTTGAAAGTGGCCAAGACTCATCATGCATCTCACATCCACACTATAACTACATTTGCCAGCATAGTTTAGTGGTGTTTGACCATTGTGACATCAAATAGACCATCAAATTTGACAATTTCAAGCTTAAAACCCTAGATTCTGACACTAGTGACCTTGGGACTTGAAAACTCAATTGATCAATTATAAAATTACATCAAAATTCAAGTATCGTAATGTGACTATGCTAAGGAAGACCATGACTATGCTAGCTACATAGTCCCTATGTAGTCATGATTAGGGGTTGATGAAACTAGTGTTTTGACATTCCAAGTGACCAAACATTTGACTTAAGACACCTAAAACCCTAATTAACACTATCCAATTATGATTTTACCTTGTTTCGATCATGGAAAGACTACAAAACATGTGACTACATTGAAGAAGGCCTGCAACTATGTTGGTCAGCATAGTCCTAATGTAGTCCATGCTCTAAGATGTTTTAATCATCACAGAAGCACTTAAAATAGCCAAAAACTTTATACAAGAATCCTAGAACACTAAAACCATAAACCCAACTGTAGTTTGACTTTTCTTGATCATGGAAAACCCAAATTTTGATTTTCTCATGTTGTTTCAATCTTCAACTATGCTAGCTAGCATAGTCATGAGGTGTTAATATAAACCCACCTCTTCTAAAGCCTATCTTGATCTCCAAGTAGTCCATTCTACTCTTCTACAGTCATGCACTATCCTAAGAAGCTAGAAGAACACTAGTAACAACTTTGAAGCCTCCCAAATCCATTTTTCTCCTACAACTATGTTGGGGGTGACTTGGACTACACTAGCCAACATAGTTCTAGTGTAGTAACCAATTGTAACCCCATTTCCAACCTCCAAAGGGTGGAAATAATGTCCAAATCCATTAATCTTCAATTTCAATGTGTAGTACTAGCCATGTAGATCATAAAGAGCCCAAAACTAGCCATGATGAACTTAGGAAACCACCTATGAATATCAACTATGCTAGGACCTAGTGTAAATACACTAGCCAACATCGTCACCTATAGAGCTTCGCATATTCGCAACAAAATATGTCATTTTTTCTTCCAAACAAATCCACCATGTGCCCAAACTCACCGAGCATCCCTGTAGACCTCTACCATGGCCCACTAAAGACTAAAACTAGCAAAATATAACCTTTTTTAACCAATGTTAATCTTCTTTTATCACATGTATTCCACTCTAGCTAGTTTGGCCTTATCTCATGGTTTTTTAACTTATTTTGGCCTTATTATGCATTGTTGACTTTTATTATCATTAGTTGACCTCCTTCAACTTTACATAACTTTGGTTTCACTGTATCTATCTTATTCTCCCTATTGTGGCCGATTTTAACCTTCATTTATCCTTTGATTAATGTTAGATAATGGGGTTTGACCATCCTTGATCATCATTTGACACCATGTAACCATGGCTTGCCAAGGCCTTACATTGGCAACATGGCCCAATAACGCCTAAAACTGTCAAAAGTGTAACCTTGTTTGCACCTTGTTTGACCTTGAAATAGCATGTGTTTGTATAGTTTATATCATTTTGGCATTATTTACTCATTTTTATCTAGGTGTTACTTAATGTTCTTATGGTTGATATGTAGGATTGGAATATGGATACTTGGAAGTAGATCAATTTTCCATTGAACTTAAGTGGACCTCATGGTGATGTTAAATGATGTATTGACCTTAATTGTCTAAATCTTGAGCCTAAGAGTTTGGTCGACCACATAACCTCAATCAAGAAACCTCTAAACTAGCCTTAAAAACTATTCAAAACCCTTGACCTTGAGTCTAGTAACATTACCTAAGACTCTCTAGCCAAGGTTCCTATCATGACACATAGTGGTGAGAAGAAAATCCTAAAACTAAGTTCCTTGCTAGGACCTTAATAAGCTTGATACATCACCAACATCCTCCAAGACCACGTTAAGGACTTTTCCTGGTCATATGAAGATATGTTAAGTCTTGATCCATGTTTAGTCCAACATAACATCATACTAAATTCTAGTATTAAACTAGTTAAGAGAAAAGTTCATAAGATTAGGCCTAATTTAGCCTTCATAGTTCATGATGAAATCACAAAACTTATCAAGCTAGTTTCATTAGGGCTATTAATTATGCTAAATGGATATCCAACAAAGTAGCAGTCCCTAAGAAAAATGGGAGTATATGTATTTGCATAGATATCTAAGACCTTAATAAGTCTACCATCAAGGATGATTTTTCTTTGAATAGCATTAACCAACTTATTGATACTACTACTAGGCATGCCTTATTATCCTTCATGGATGAGTTCTTAGGATACAACCAAATTAGGATCAACCTAGAACATCATCTCAGTAGGAACTTTATGACCCCTTGGGTTACCTTTTGTTATACCATGATGTCCTTTAGCCTATAAAACATAGGAGAAACCTACCAAAGAGCTATAAAGTATATCTTTGGTAATTATATGCTATGACTGCTCAATGACTACTTAGACGATATAGTCATTAAGTTCAAAGTAGCCAACGACCATGTGCATGACCTTGACCTTGTGCTTAAACATTGCCTCAAATATGAGCTTAGGCTTAATCCTAAGAAATGTGCCTTTGATGTCAAAACTAATATGAAGAAGGGCTTTGTAGTATCTAAAACAAGAATATGTGTCAATCCTAATAGGGTTAAGGCCATATCCAACTTGGTAGCATCAACTAACCTTAAGGAGCTTTGAGGAGTGTAAGGGAGATTATAATTTATTTATAGATTTATCGCTAAGCTTATGGATAAGTTACAATCCATGCAACACTTGCTTAAGAAAGGAGTTCACTATGAGTGGATGACTCAATGCATAGAATCCTTTGAAAACCTTAAGCAAGATTTGGCACAACTACCTGTAGTTTATACACTATAGGATGATAAATCTTTTTACATCTACCTTACTATCTTTGACATGTCTATTGCCTCTATACTCTATTATAAATGAGATGATGGTGTATACTTGCCCATATACTACCTAAGCCATGCATTAGTTGTCCATGAAACCCAATACATTAAAGTAGAGAAGTATTGTCTAGCCCTTGTCTTCTAACTGAAGAAGTTGTGGTACTACCTCTTTAGAAGCCAAGTTAACATCATTTGCAAAGATAATGTACTTAGAGCCATTATAGCCAACATTTATGAAAATAGCTGTATAGCTCATTGAAAAGCCATAACATCTAAGTTTGACCTTCATTACATCTCTCAAGCCTCAACAAAAGGCTAGGCTATAGCCACACAACTTACCACTTCAATAGAAGATCATGTAGCCATAGACCCTAAATTTCCAAATGAGCATGTTAGCATTATTAGTAATGTACCCAGGGGCTATGAAGTGGTCATGCACTTTGATGAAGGTTTTACAGTCCATGGGGCTAGTGTTGCTTATTATTTTGAATTCCCATGTACCAACAATGTCGCAGAATATTAGGGTTTGATCAAAGGGATTATGGTAGCTTGTGACCTAGGAATCAAACAATTAATGATTAAAGATGATTCACAACTTGTGGTCAACCAACTAACCAAAGTTTATGCATGTAAAGACTAACATTTGCAACCTTACTGTGATGTAGCTAAGAAACTAATACAATGATTTATAGACATTGATACTCAACATGTACCCTATACCAAGAATACACTAGTCAATGTCATTGCAGCCTTAGTTCTCAATGTGACACCTGATGTGTTTAGCAAATTACCTACCTTAACCATGGACTATGGTATTTGTATCATGCAAAACACTAAGGATATCTTTGTAGCCTCTAGTAGTACCACTCCTTCTAGGGGAATGGTATGACGATATCAAGTTTTACCTCATGCATCATGAATCTCCACAAGCCCTAACTACTTCTCAAAAGGGCATCATACGTAAATGGTCAAAGTAGTATATTATTGTAGGTGATAACACATTATGTCGACAATCTTACAATGGCATATTATTAATGTGCTTGGGTAAGACTGAAGCTTGCACAACCCTTGAGAAAGTTCATTAATGAACTTTGTCAAGGACAATACAAGCAGTAGTCTTCTTTAAATAGAAAATAGTCTTCTTATATAAGGAAAAAATTTTCTTAAATGTTATATGTCCAAACTGATGAATACTTCCTGTAGTAAAACTAAAACTATTCATATAAGATTTTGTACTCTCTAGTTCCTTTATTGTCATTTGATCATTCTTATGAAAAACTATATAGCCTAAACTCTAAAAATCATAAATCCTAAATACTAAAACATAAACCTAGGACCTACTGCCATGGCCACTAAGATTAGATAGTTAGGTTATTACTGGCCCTATATGAAAAATGACTACCTACAAAAGGTTAAAACCTATAATACTTATCAATGACATAGTAATCTTATCCATGTGCCACCAACCAAGTTACATACCATTGAAATCACTTGACCATTTCAATGATGGGGGCTGGATATCATTCGACCTATAACACCTAAGTCTTCCATAGGACATAACTTCATCATCACCATAATCAAATACATCACAAAGTGAGTTGAAGCTATTCCCCTAAGGAGAATAATGTCTCAACTAGTCTGTATCTTTATACTTGATAACATAGTAGCCCATTTTAGCATACCCATGTCCATAATCACTTCTAGTAAACCATAGTTTAGTAGTTAAGAAATGAAAAAATTTTCTCATGACCTAGGCATTAAGTGTTTCTTTCATCACCATACTACCCACAAGCCAATGGACAAGCTATAGCTAGCAACAAGGCCATTGTAAACTTGCTTTAAAAGATGCTTAACAATAGCAGGCATAAGTGGCATGAGTGGCTTGTCCATGCACTTTGAGCCTATTAAAAAACCTATCGAACTACAACTTGGGAAACCCCATATAGCCTAATTTATGATTCTAAAGATGTTTTGCCTCTTGAATTATAGGTTCCATCTCTCCAAGTAGCCCTATTAGACTTCATTAATGATGAATAGAACAAGGAGCTATGGACCATGAATTTGGACTCGATGGAGGAGAAACATGTACAAACACTTGGTTACATCAAGTGATACTAGGAGAAGTAGAAGAAACAACACTATCATGACCTGAGCAAGCACAAGATCAAGAAGGGAGACTTGGTCCTCAAGCCCATTCGTGAGAAGGTAGATAAATTTTTAGCTAACTAGAAAGGACATTTCTTAATCACCAAGGCCTATGGTAATGGAGCCTTCTAGATAGTAGATATGGATGGGAATGAGTTGACCAATCCATTCAAACATTCCTATTTAAAGCCTTATTATATCTAACACATCTTCTCAGTAAGTACCAACATCGACATCCACAACCATAACAACCAGTAACAAGCAAGCCAGCATTCTCTTTCTTTATCACTTTTTCCATGATAATTGAATTGAAAAATATTGTAACATCTGTAATTCAAGATATAAATTCTTTTTTGGTGTAACCGATTGTAACCTTTGGTGATGCCCTTATAGTGATGTTTTATGTTCTTTATTGATGTCTTTCAAGTTAATCCTCCAAACATTGACAAAGAGGAGCTAATGAAGAACCACTTAAAAAAACACATGTGGTAGCCTGTGACCTTGACCACCTGACTTGAAATAAGATTTCACTATAAATGTGAGATTAGTAGACCATGAGATGCTATCTTACATACTTTAACTTACTAGGGCTAAACAATGCCTCATAAGTTATTACAGCCTCACTTCTCAAGTGGAAAAAGTGCTATTATGTCTATATATGGACTTGGGAAGGTCAAAAATGCCTTGGGGACTATAAAATTTGGAATTTTCATGGATTTTTGTAGAGGTATAACCTCAACTACGCTGAAACCATCTACCCCTAGTGTAGATGGTGTTGGGTTTTCATTTTCTAGAAACAACACCCAGTGTAGTCATCAAAAAACCTAGTGTAGTTACAAGACCAATGTTGGTGTTGCTGGGTTTTTACCTTTCTAGTAATGGCCAGCATAGTCATGACAACTCTTCAATAGTGACACCATGGATAACATAGTCATGCCAAATGTTCAACAACTATAGCCTTAGCCAGCATAGTCACTATGATTTTAGTAGACTTCAACAACACCCAACATAGTCCCCAAGGCCAGCATAGTCAAGGTAAAGACTAGCATAGTCACAAAATTTTGTTTATAATTTTTAGTAAATAGATGGGTTTTGGTGGCCTAGGTGGACCAATGACACTACACTAAGAGTCTCCAATGCTTAGTGTAGACCAAGCCACCAAAACCCATCTATTTACTAATATGGAGACATCTTCTCTTATTTTTGGGAGACATCTTCTTTTGATGACCTCCACTTTGGCCAAGATGTCTTCTACATTTGAGAGACATCTTCTTCTAATAGGAGATGTCTTCTTCTGATAGGAGTCATCTTCTTCTAATAGGAGACATCTCCTATTTTTGGAAGACGTCTTCTCTACATGTGCCAAAAATAAAACTACTCGTTTTGATGTTGGGAGCCTCTAAATGCCTCCAAACAAGTTCCCATAGACCCTATAAACCTAGACTCATCAAAATGAGCCAAAAATAGTCTAAAACATGCCAAAACATCCAAGAAATATCCTCAAAAAAATCAACACAAATAGACACATTTAGCTTCCTTTCAATCCCTAAAGCATCTTCATTTACCTTGTAGTCTTCATGCATGTCCATTCTCTCATTTTTCCTATGAAGGAATTTACTTTGATAGCCATGCTTCCTTGAGTCCTTGTCCATGATGTGAACTTTTTGTTCTTGTCTTATAAATACAATATCCACAACAAACATCCTTTGTTCTCCATTTTCCTTAAGGTTTTGACATACCAAAAGGTTAAAATATACTTCCTAAGTCCTTGGGTGATCAACAAGACCATCCATGGTACTTTGAACTTCCATTCTTGGAGGCCCTTGGGGTTTCAAGGATAAAACTAGTAATAGCCTAGGATTTTTTGGTTTTCTAGTGACTGAATATTACAAGCACTACACTTTTGATTTTTTCTAAAGCTCTCATTGCAATGTCAACCCAAGCTAGAACCAATTTCTTGAACCAGGTTTCAGATGAGCTACACCAAAACGGTCATGTCACATCTACAAAAATAAAGGAGGTATTATAAGATTATCTTGAAAGAAATTGTTATATAAAAGATTGAGTCTATACTTGTTGTAATGGAAAAATTTTATGATGGAGGGCCAAAGACCCCCACTGGAAAAGTTTAAGCTACAAATCCATGAGCCTTGAAAAGGATCTACGAGCACCTCAAATGATCTTGCAGATTGCTTGAGGACTTGAATGTCTACTACCAAGTATTAACCAAACTTAAATGAGTGAGAAAATATATGTTAGATGAAATTGAAACCAAAACACAATTATAAGAAATATGGAAGAGAAATGTAGCACAACACTACCAAAACTTTGTAATTAAAGGTTTTGAAATATTGTAACAAATGGATTTCAAAAATATAGATTTCAGCTTTTACAACCTATGATAAAAACAATGGATTTGAAATATAATGCAAGAGGCAAGGTGTGTTCTGCAATTTGCTCTCATAGATCTCGTGCTACTTAATTTGGCTACAAATTGATTCTTGACGTCTCTTGTTATCTACACCATAGAACAATGCTAATGGTCATTATGAACTCTTGGATGTCTACGCTACTCAAAGGTCTCATGTTTGATGCAGATGCAAAAATTCCAAAAATTTCCTATCATGAAATGGATTTTTCTTTAAATAGGCCTTAGGTTCTATCTATTCTATCTTGTTTAGAATTAATTCTATCATGATTGTTGATAGATTTCTAGCACCTCCTATCTAACATCAGTGTACATGGTAATGATGCTATCTTTGTAGGTTGTTTAGCATCACAATTTCTATGCCAAGTATTAAAGGTTAAAAACAAACTTTTGTATGCTACCTTCACATGCTATCTAGTTCAATGTCAAAGGTAATGATGCTAGATGTTTGAGGTTGTCTATCATTAGCATCAAAGGAAATGATTCTAGATGTTGTAGGTTGTCTAGTGTCAACATCAAAGATAATGATGCTATCCTTGTAGGTTGTCTAGCATCAACATCAAAGGGAATGATGTTAGATTTTATAGAGAAATAAGGTAATTGTACCTACCTTCATTTTTTCATCAAATTACAAAGACTATTGGTCATGGGTTGTAATATGGATTCTCTTTGGGATGTTTCATTGGCCCCTCTTTGCTAATGTTTTGAGGATTGACCTAAGAGACATTAGCAAAGAAGGCGGAACACCACAATAGGCTCATCACCAATGCTTTTCTCTCCACACTTAATTTAGTAGCTATCAGATCCTACCAAGGACTGCTCACAATGGTGAAAAAAATCATAATGAAATGTTAAGAATTTAGGATGAGATTAATGGCTACAATGATTAATAGGAAATGGTCATTTTAGCTAACTATAAATTTTGAATGTTAACATCATGGCAATGATATGACTCTAACATGTGAAATTTTTTGAAGGTCTTCATGCTTCGTGTTTGAACTACTAGTTACTTGACAATGTTTTATAGGAACCAACACTCCATCCTTAGGCTTCTTTGACCATTAGACTCCTCTTTTTTTTTGGTTTCAAGCAATTTGTTTTACATTAGGCTTCATTGGCCTCTCCCCATTCTCTTTTTTTTTTCTTTTTTTTCCTTTTGGAAGTGAAACCTTCATTGGTTTTTATTTCCAAGGCTAAATTTTATTTTCTCACTAAAAAAGATGTGTTACATCCAATGTACTTCATTGGTGAAGTATGCCAAATTTTTCTGTTCTCTCACTGAATGAGATGTATTACATTCAACGAACTTGATTTGTGGAGCATGTAGAGGAGTATGTCACATGGCCATGGTGCATGAATGTCAAACATTTATTTTCATTATTATTTAGGATAAGGAAGGTTGTGCTTTGGCTATGGGATTATGGCTCAAGATGGGTAAAAAAATTTATGTGAAGTAAGCACTCATGACAAGATCAAACAAGCTAACCAAATCTTGTGCATTGAGATCACATGGTAACTTACTACTGTGATGAGTTGCACCCCTACTATGACTCCAAGGTTCATCCTACAAGCACAACTCTAAAAGAACAAGAAAATAAGCCAAATAATACATATTATTACAAGAGATTACATAAGGCCCCATGAGATAATAAGCAAAATACATGCCACCATAGGTTACAATTGATACACCATGAGAAATTTGTATTTTTTTTCCACAAGATTTTACAAATTTTTGCAATTCATTTGTTGTGCCAACAAGAAAACACAAAAGACAAGAGGTCACAGAAGTTTACTTGTTGGAGGCCATAAGAGTTATCAATACCATTCATTCAATCATATAAATAAATACACACAAAGACCATAGGAAAATAGGTTAGCATTAGACATAATAAGATTTGAGATAGGAATGATTGACAAATTTATTTCCATCAATGTTTGTCAATCTAAATGCTTTGTTATTGTAGGCTTTTGTAATCAAGAAAGGTTCCTCCTAAATAGCTAAGAACTTGTCTTCATGTTTGTGAATGGCCTTAAGAACAAGGTCTCGTTCCTTAACTTTTTATATGTTTGGATCATGATGATACTCTTGTTTTTTCCTCTCTTGATATTGTTCAATTTGAGCAAGCACTTGTATTCACTAATCTTCCATTGAATTGAGGTCAATAGATGTAGCTCTGTATTCTATTCATCATTGATGAAGTCAAATAGAGCTACCCTCAATGATGGAACCTACAACTAAATAGGTAAAACAACTTTAGATTCATTAACAAGGCTATATGAGATGGCACCAATTGTAGTTCTAAAGGTTTTTCTATAAGCCATTCATGCCACTTATATCTTCTATTGTTTAGCATCTTTTTAAGCAAGTTTATGATGACCTTCTTACTAGCTTCAGCTTGTCCATTAGCTTGAGGATAATACAATAACAAAAAGGAATTTTTAATGCCTAGGTCTTGACAAAAGGCTTGTGTTTTTTGGCTACTAAACTATGGTCCATTATCTATGACTATGATCAAAGGTATGCCAAAACGAGCTACTATTTATCTAGTATGAATCTACAGACTTGTTGAGATGTCATCATTCTTAGAGGAATAGTTTCAACTAACTTTGTTAAATATTTGATTGCAATGATGATAAAGTTATGCCTTGTGAAATACTTGGGCATTATAGATCTAATTATGTCAAGTCCTCATCCTTGAAATGGTCAAGTTATCTAAGTAGTGTGTAGCTCAGTTCGAGACACATGTATTAGGTTGTTATGTTGTTAACAAGTATCACAAGTTTTGACCTTCTGTAGGCAATCACTTTTCATATAGGGCCAATAATAACCTAATTGTCTAATCTTTACAACCATGGCTTTAGGTTATATATGTGCCCCACAGACACCTTCATGACTTTTCTCAAGGACTGTGGAGGCTTTGGTTCTACCCAAGCACACTAATAATATGCCATCATATGACCGTTAACATAGTGTATTATCACCTACAATGACATACGATTTTGATCTTTTATGTACAACATCCTTTTAAGAAGCATTTAGGTTACATGGATATTCAACATGCATTAGGTAAAATTTGATATCATCATACCATTATTTTTGAGGAGTAGCATTAATAGTGGCTATAGAGGTGCCTTTAGTGCTCTATGAGATAGGAAGAGTATATTTCTCAATTAAATAAGTAACTTGCTAAACACATCTGGTGTCACACTTAGGGCTAAAGTTGCAATGGCATCAGCTCAAGTATTCTCAATTCAGGGTATATGTTGAATGCCCACATTTGTAAATAGTTGCATCTATTTGTTAGCTATGTCATAGTAGGATTGTAAATGTTTGGCTTTACATGCATAAACCTTAGTTACTTGGTTAACCACAAGCTATGAGTCATCTTTTATCATCAAGAATTTGATTCCTTGATCATAGGCTACCATCATTCCCTTGAATAATCCTTCATACTTCACCATATTGTTGGTACAAGAAAATTGAAAATAGTAAGCAAAGGGTTGCATTACACTAGTAGGTGTGATGGCAACAACATTGGCCCCATGGGTAGTTGAAGCTCCATTAAAGTGCATGATAGTCTCATAATATTTTTGTATCTTGTTAATAATGTTGATGTGTTCATCATGCAATTCAAGGTCTATGGCTACATTGTCTTCAATTGGGATAATTGTGAGTTGTGTGGCTATAGCTTGGCCTTTACTTGAGGCTTAAGAGATGTAATGCAGATCAAATTCAGCTATTATGGCTTTTCAACAAGCTATTTTGATACTTTCATAAATGTTGATCATTATGGCTTTTAATGTATTTTCCTTGCATGTAACATTGACTTGGCTCCTAAAGAGGTAGTGCCTCCACTTCTTCAAGAAGAAGACTAGGACTAGATAATACTTCTCAACTTAAGTGTATCAGGTCGCATAGGCAATTAATGCATGACTTAAGTAGTATGTTGGTAACTCTGCTCCATCATCTCATTTTTGACAAAGTAGAGAGGCAATGGATATGTCAAAGATTGCAAGGTAGATGTAAAAAGGTGTATCCTTTTGTGGAGAATAGACTATGCATAGTTGTGCCAACTCTTGCTAAGGTTTTCAAAGACTTCTTGGCATTGAGTTGTTCACTCATAGAGAACTCCTTTCTTAAGCAAGTGTTTCATTGGTTGTAGCTTATCCATAAGCCTTGAGATGAACCTATTGGATAAATTGTAATCTACCTTGTAATCTACCAAGAATTTTTCCAGTTTTCATGTTAAAGACACACTTCTTAGGATTTAGTCTAAGTTGGTATTTGGGACATTGTTTGAGAACTAAGTTAAGGTCATGCACATGGTCACTAGTAGTTTTGGAGTTGACCATTATGTCATCAACATAATCATTAAGCAACCCTAGCATGTAATCACTAAAGATATATGTCATGGCTTCTTGATCGATTGTGATTGCATTCTTTAAACCAAATGACATCATGATATAACAAAATGTTCCCTAAGGGGTCATGAAGGTCATATACAACTAATGTGCTAGGTTGATCCTAACTTGGTTATATCCCAACAACCAATCCATAAAGGATAACAAGACATGTCCAGCCATAGTATCAATGAGTTGATCAATACTAGGCAACAAAAAATCATCTCTAATAGTTACCTTATTAAGGTCTCAAAAATCAATGCAAATATGTATACTCCCATTTTTCTTAGGGACCACAACTATGTTGGATACTTGATCCGCATAATCGAAAACTCAAATAAAACCAACTTGGTAAAGTTTCATGATCACATCATGAACTACCAAGGCTAGATCTGGTCTAATTTTGCAAACTTTTTGCTTAACTGGTTTAATGTTAAGACCAAGTATAATGTTGTGTTAAACTAAATAAGGATCTAATCCAAGCCTATCTTCATATGACCATGCAAAGGTTTTAATGTTATATTAGAGGACTTTGGTGAAGTTTTGAGCCTGCTGGGATTTAAGTGAGAAACTCAATTTTAATGTTTTCTCCTCACCGTTATGCATTATAATAGGAATTTCAATGAGAGAGTCTTCCATGATGTCTCTAGCCTCAAAGTCTAGGGTTTTAACAATGTACTCCAGCCACTCTAAGGCTTTCTCCACTGAGGCTATGTGGTCGAAGAAACTCCCAAGCTCAAAATCTAAGCATTCAAAGTTAATTGGTTATTCAACATCACCATAGGGTCCAATCTGATTCAAAGGTCGATTGAATTATGTCCATGTGTCCATGTTCAAACCCTACAATTCAACCAAAAGCATATTTAGTGGCATCTACGTGACATAGTTGTTAAAATAATGCAAAAATACTACAACAATAGAGTAATGTAAGGCAAAGATAAAATCCAACACATAGTAAAATGATGCTAAGTAGAGTGGAATTAGGTAAAGTGAGGTTGGTAAGTTAAAGCTAATGAAGGTTAAAATGAGGTAGGAACAAAGTAAAATGAGATAAAAAACAAAGTAAAATAAAAGAGAAACGAGCTTAAAATTGAGTAAAATCGGATCAAATAATACCAGCAAGGCTAGAGTAGTATAAAAATAATTTTTTTATAATTAATATTGTTTATAATAAATTTACAACTTAATTATATTCAACCCAATACATTATGCATTATACCAACAATGGAGGGATAGCGTTTTACATAGGGAGGGGTCTAGTGAAAAGGAAATGGTTTGAGATGCAAACTGCCTTATGCAAATAAAGTAAATGACTATATACGGTAATGTCATGGATGCTAAAGTACAACGTTCTTCATCAAACATTAATAATAAATAGATTATGAAAACTTATTTAGATCATGAGGAGCTAAAAATTCAACACTAAAACAAACAATTATAATACTATTGGGATTGATAAAGGGGTGACTTCCATAATAGTGTTTCTTGATGTGATCCATAATGACAATGCTAGAGATTCCAGTAATTTGGTAAATATCTAATGTATATTTGAATAAATTATGATATTCACATATCAATCAACTTGTTGCATTTAAAATGGACAATATAAACCTCATCAAATCTAATAAGAGTTACAAACAACCGTATGTCAACCTCCAAATGTTTTTAGACTATTAGCTACAAAGTCCTTTCTTGTGAGAAGCATAAGAAAACCCTTTGAACTTTTCTTTCATTTTGGTATCTCTCGGCCACCTAATTCTTAAAAAAATAAAAATAAAAATTTGCAAACTTATTCTAGGCATTATCATGCAGTGTTCTTTAGCTGATCATGTTATGAAATGCAAGACTGAATACATTGCAAATGTGATCCTAAATATCAATGCTAAGCTTGGGGGATAGAACTCATCATTAGGGGAAGAGCAAAAGAAAGGTCTTACTCTAATATCAAATGTGCCATCTATGATTATCAATGTAGAGGTTTCTCATTCTAGAGTAGGGGAATTTTGTCTATCCATATGTTTTGTTGTTGCAAGTATGGATTAGCCTTTCTTCTCCAAGTATAAGATAATTGTTTGTCAACAAAAGAGAGGGTCAGAGCTATTTAAACATTTGTACTCTAAAATTGAGGATGAAAAAGGACGTAAGGATATGGGTAGCATTTTCAAGGAGCTCTTGCTATCATTTCAACAATAGTCCAACTAAATACCTGAGTGGATCCTATATTACTGGGATGGTATAAGTTATGGATAGTTTAAGATGGATCTGAAAAATGAAATGGATTATCTGAAAAAGGATTTGGATGAACTAGGATGTGAAACACCACCAATTTTAAACTTTAGCATTGCAACTGCAAATTTGTCTAAGTGTTAAAACTTGGCAAATTCTTCTAAGTGTTGGTGTTATGCTCCCGAGTGTAGCTAGTGTAGTAAGTTTTTCTAAGTATCCCTGCTATGCTCTAGAGTTTAGCAAGTGTAGCCAGTACTAGACATCCAATTTTGCAACAGTTAACTAAGTGTTTTGCTATGCTCCAAAGTGTAGCCAGCATAGCATTGTAAAGAAGCCACCAAAAGCCTCAAGAGCTCAACATCAGCCTTCACCTTAGCTCTAGCACTCCTCTGGCAAGTAAGATCAATATTTTGCATTTCTCCTATGCTCCCTATTTGTCCCAAATTGTACCTACACTCTAGAGCATAGCAAGTGTAGAAACTAGAGTTAGAAAATTTTTTAGTCACCTCTGGACTTAGAAAAGGTTTTGAATTTTTCTTGTAGTCCCACCTACTGCACTACCACATGGTACCCAATCCACATTTTGGGCTAACCCTAGCCCTATAAATACCTCTGTGCCCCAATGTTTTAGGAGTTGGACTTCCATTTTAGAGGGGATTGGTAGTTGGCACTTTCATTTGACATTTGACATTTTTGCATCTTCGCACTTAGCTTCGTGGGCGAACGAGAGCCAGAGCACACCACACTAGCAGAGAGGCATAGCTACACTACATGGTACATCATGGCCCCATTGCAACCTTGCACCACATTGTACATTGTGGTCCTATTGTAGCCCTACATCACATGGCACACCACAGCCCCATTGTAGCCCTATAGAACACTACATGGTACACCACAGTGGCCAACTTGGTAGGCATGGTTCATCACAGTGAGTGCCAACCTTCATCACCTAACACCACCAAGAGTATGACTATGCTCCCACTGTACCTGTTGTACACTGTGTACATTCTAAGACCCTTTTGGAGTTAACTACATCCTCATTTGGGGTGGTGTTCCATTTCTCTCTCCTATTTCTAGCATTTTCTTGCATTTTTGTTACATCTTTTTACACTTTTTCACATGTCTTCACTTTGTACTATGCTCGAGCAGTAGTCTCCATACGTTGAAACTTGTTTTGGTTGAAACCCTTGGCTACGCTTGCCCCCATTTCGTGGTTACACTCTACACTTAGCACCACAAAACACCTCTTTGACACTTAGCAACATTTCACATTGTTTACATTTTCATTTTGGCTAACCATGTCACCCCCAGTTGCACCTAATACCCTAGTTGCAACTAGCAAAGTCCGTATTCGATTGAAAAGATCATTTAGGGTGCTTCACCTTCATTTTTTGCAAGGCCCTCATGCAGAGGTGGGGTTTAGGTTGTGCGTCCGTTGACCCCTTAGTGATTTCAACCATTGACATTTTCAATCGTTACAAGATGGAATGGAAATGGTCAATCTCAATTGGGTTCCCCTAACAAACCTTCAATGAAAAAGGTAAAAGTAAACCAAGGACCAAAAATTACTTTCATTGTTTCTCAAAAATGTCACCATGCCATATTTTTTCCTTGTCCTTAGTAGAGGATGCCCAACTTTAAAGAATAGAAACATGTTACCAGGGACCATTATGGACACCATAATATGTCACCCTAGATAGTTTGATTTCTACATTTATAGCCACGTAAGGATAAAGGAGACTAGCAAGCCAACACACTATCATGTATTAGTAATGATAATGGCTTCATAGTGGATGAGATTCAAAAGCTCACCAATGCCCTTTGCTATGCCAGATGTACTTGATTTGTGTCTATTGTGCCTGCACATTACTATGCCATTTGGCTCAATTCCAATCCCATTCCCATCTCAAATCTCAATGTTACTCTATGCATGGTTTTTTTTGTTTCTATTTTTTTTTTTTTTGTGCAAGAGAGACCTTGTAGGATAGTGTTGGTGATTGCATTTATAAGGTAAAAAAGGTGTGTTTTGTTTTTTTGGAACTACATTTGGGTTACAATTTTGGAAGATTTTGGTTTTAGACCAATGTTTTCAAGACTCTACAATAGCATCATTTTTATGTCTTACCAATTTTGGCAAGTTTCATTTTAGGAAGATGTTAGTTTGATGCTATAGCAGTGTCATTTCAGTGTCTTTTCAATTTTTAAAAGTTCTATTTTTGAAGATGCTAATTTGACACGATAGTAGCATCATCCACCCACTTTTCCTCCATCCATCATTAATGAACTAGGCTCAAATTTAGTGAAGAGATTGAACTTGCCTTGCAAGCTATTGAAGCTAATGCTTCTAGAACCATGGGCAAGTGATGGGTCCACCTCTTAGGGTATGAGCTCTAAAATCTTGTAAATGTATTAGATACTAGTAAGAAAAGGGTGTATTATCAAGAATACTTGTGACCATTAGATGGATCTAATATATGTGATTGGACCAAGGTGTGTGTGTTTTTCATTCCTAGACACCCTAATTAAAAGAGGTTCGTGATCTCATGGACCTATGTATACCATGTGGTAAGGAATAATTCTCATGTTCATGTAAGGAAAATACTCCAAGTGGTGATTCAACACTTTGATCATTCCCATAATTTGTACGCACCATCAAAAATCATCTTCTCATGATAAAAAGGGAAAGAAAATATTTAAAAATAAAGAAAAAGATAAAAAGGGAATAAAATATAAGAAAAATAATAATAATGAAAAGATGAGGTAGTAGGAAGAACAATATGACACAAAGCTTATTGATCCATATAAATTGGTATTCTTACCACCCCAAACTAATCTTATAATTGCTTAATTAAAATCAAAATGAGAGAAGGGCCTAATGCCCATGTAAGATAATCTTGTGTTCAACCTATTGCCTAGATTACTTGACTTTCAAATGTAATAGCTCAAAAAAATCTCTTGTTCATCCCTACCCATGGCCATGGAGGCAAAGAAGTCTCTCTCTTAGTAAAGTTTGGTAAGTCAAATGCTAGTTCCACCTAATTCCTAATTCAACTTATTCCTAAGGATCATAATCCTATATCTAAATCATGACCATATCTTATCATGAAAATTCTAATTACTTGATCAAGGCATTATAATTACTATTGGGATTGGGATTAGTTAGCACATCCAAAGGGATTAATGAGAGGTTTCTAATAAAATAAAATTGAGGAAACCTACTATGCATAAATGCATGGATAAAAGAAAACCAAACTGGAATCTTAACTTCTAAATAATCTATGATACGTTAACTTGATTTAGTTTCATCAATGGTTAGATCATGGAACAATCAAGGCCAAATCACATTGATAGTGACAATTGTAACCTTACACATGGAAGAGGAACTTAAAGCTCTTTCCCCACTATGTGAACAAGTAGCTATGAAGGAAAGTGGTAGTGGATCTCTCACAAGGTGTATGATGTGCTTAACTAAATGGTTGGCTATGGATTTTATGATGTTGCACTCTCACCTTCTCTCTCTTGCCCATCTTTTATTCTTCATCACTATTTCTTTTTATTTTTTCCATTATCATATGTGGTAGAAAGTTGATCAAATAAAACAAAGGATGAGATTTGACCATCCAAGTGGAAAGACTTATGTTTAATGTTAATGTCTCACTAGTTGTTGAAAATTCATAGGTGTTCCATCAATAGGTTTCACAAAGGAAAAAAAAAGTTCCTACTATGAGGAGGACCAACTAGAAAATCCTTGGTGGCTTAGCATTATATGTGAATAAGCTTAACCTTATCTTTAAGAGGTGGTGATGATTGCATGGAATATGGCACTTGATTGGTCTTCTATTTATGTGATTGTAACTCTATGAGCCTATCGATTTGAACAAGACTATTTCTTCCCACCTCTATTCATTTCTTGGATATTTTGATTATGAATTAGATCTCTCACCAAGTCATACATCATGTTCTTACACACATCAATTTTTTTAGTTGATGTTATCACACGTTTTATAGCCTTTTAGTTTGTTTAGGGTGTGAGATAAGCATGTTCTTATAGACTCCTAACTTTATGCCTTTATTCATTGTTCTTTTCTTCTTTAGTATGTCCATTTAATTCATGTGATTTAAGGTTGATGTCTCATAACTCAATCATGGGGAAGAGGCATAGTTGGGTATTTATTCTTTAATTCACTTCTATGTCATTTGTTATGCCCATGTACATGTTTAGCATTTGACTATGAATTTATTCTTCATGTTTTCTTTGGGAATTACACTTACAATTATTTTGGTGTATGATTTTTTAATGGTTGTTTAATGCTTAAATATTTTACATTATTTTTAACATTATTACAATCTAACATGTTTAGGGAGGTGCACTATTCATAGCTAAGATCCATGCAAAAATTGTTCAGAAGATCTTAAGCCTTAGTTTATGAACTGGTAGAAAGATAACACCCTTCAACTCCACCTAAATAACACTAGTTTAATCTAGAACCTAAGTGTCCTCTGTTAAAAGGAAAATCTAGAGGTGAAATGATTGTATGCTAGAACTACAAGTAGAAGGGATGCACAATAACTAGCATTTGAGTATGAGTCAAAAGATTTATTAGAGATTTCCATTAAGCCTAAGACATCTTTAGTTCTACAAGCATGCCAAGGAACTCTTTTTATTAGCCACCATTTCCTAGCTTTTCTTTTTATAGTGGAATTTTTTTTATGAATCATTTGTCAAAGTTATTTGTACATTTGTAATTCCTTCACATTAACCTTATCATGTGTCTAGTTTCTATTTTTATATCTTAGGATTTAAAGCTATGGGACTAGCTTTACTTAGTTATGAGAAAATGATGAAGTATCCAACAACATTTTGTATGTACATTGTAAGCTCTCTATTTGGGAAGTGGTTTATTCATCCTATGTTTATAGTTCTAGCATGTTTGATTAAGCTATATATCTCCCAAACATGTACCATATCCTTGTATATCACACTTCTATGTTACAGGGTTGTTCTATGTTTCTTAAGATGTTTCTAGCTTTGTTTGGGTGTCCTAAGATACTTTTGACATGTCTCATAGTATTCCAACTTTCATCTAAAACCATCAACTTAGAGTATGATAGGGAGGTGTAATAACTACCTCCTACAACAATGTAGGGGAACTAACACACCTCCTACCTAGCCTAGTTATGAGCAACAAGTATACCCTATGCCCAATCATACAAATCAGTAGCATTCACTCAATGATCTGGTTGAATTCTAAAAACTTTAGGTTTCTAAGTACACTAGTTCTAGGAGGTGAATCTAATCGTGCAATCGTTGTCTTCCCAATTTTGTTTGTGAAGTACAAGGATATGGTTAAGTGTAACTAAGGCATATGATTTTTATCATTTATGAATTAAGTAACCTAAGAATAAGAATAAAATTTTTAATTACTGAATTATTTTAAACTAGCTAATACTTAACTAATCATAACATAAGCATCTATTCCCAGTTTCCATACACATCCTAAACATGTTATAGTGCTACTAGGCTACCAAGTATTAAGCGCTACTAAGATTACCAAGTGTTAAACATATGCTCAAAGTGAACGTACTTATGTTCGCTATTTGATCAATCTTAATTAATTACTTAAAAACAATAAAGTAAATTGCATGAATATTAAATGCATAAAGAAAATAATTAATCTATTCCAAGTGCTACAAGGTTTGATTAGAAAAGTTCATCTTTATTATCGTTGACACTGAAGTGCTCAGGTACATCAATTCTTGAATAAAGATCTATATACTTTTTGACTCTTGTTGTGGGCACTCAAAAAATATTCTAACTATTAAAAGGAAAAACTACAAGAGCTTCACTACAACTATGAAAAGATTGCCATACATGCAGTAGGTAGATGCAAATTTCTAGGCAAAAATAAGGGGCCCCGTTAACGCATACACGTCAATAGGTTAAATCCCATGTCAATGAGATCATGTTGACGAGATCCCATCAATGGGATCACATCAATGGCATCCTATTAACACAAGCCAACAATGTGACTCATTATACCCCCACGAATAAATAGAAACTCATCCTTAAATTCTTTACAAAATTTGGGAACGTATAGAATTATTAACTAACTAGAGACACACAAAACAAACACAATAAAAACTGATTGCCCAAGTGTACAGTTTACAATCATTATAAGATTTTGGTGTTTAAGATAATAAAATTGAACACCAAGAAAAAAATAGATAAGCACAATATATTAGATGGCTAGAAGACAATGAAGAAAAATCAAATAATCTGAGGTAGTGGAGGCTCTTGGGGTTCGAAAGGATCTTTTCCTACTTCAAGCACATGCAATTGTTGAGGCAATTGTTGTGGTTGTCCTAACATAGCTGCAACTTCTTAAGAAATATGGATGACATCCAAAAATGCCTTCATTTTCTCCTCCTTACTCTGAGGATCATCCACGGTCCATGCTACTTCATCAATGTGGGCCAAAATGGGAACATCCCATGAATAAGACATTATCAAGAACAACTCCTTCACGTTAATGAACTAAGCAACAAATTATTTGTATTTGATGTCGAATGCTTTGAGTACATTCTTTAGCTCCTGCTATTCATTCATTCTTTTGGTCATATTGTCAATAGTTGATCTCTAATTAGTGAACTTCACTTTAAGAATTTCAATTTCTACATTTGTAACCTCAAGGTTTAGCTTGGTCTCCTTATGGTACTTGAACTTTGCCTCGTATAACGAGTATGATCTGGCCACCTATTTTCCCAGTTCTAACCATGGCCTTCTCGTAATCAACATTGCTAGGTTTGCATATCTAAGGTTGGAAAGCTCCATGTACTTTGTCATTTCCTTGATCTATAACTCCTTTAGGAAAATTTTAGCCTTCTTGTATGTATTTAGCCCATCAAAGATAGGTTGCCACACATCACATCCTTACTAAAGCTACTAGAGGGCCTCATTGACTTTTGCCTTTGCCAATCAGATGTGCTTCTTGTTTATTTCTTTTTGCAATCTCACCTAGTCCTTCTAATGATTTTAACTCTTTTCAACTTAAGAGCCTCATTTTTCTAGGCTATGATCTCAATTGTAGATTTCTAGGATAAGGCACAAACTTCCTCCATTGAGAGGTTTCTATTCTCTACCACAGACCTCCTTAGTTCTATGTTTACCTTGGCTAGCTGCTCCAACAATTCAATGATAACTTTTGGCATCTACTGCTTCTACACATTAACATTCCACAGGTGATGACTTTCTATAGTCAAGGCCTCATTTTTCTAGCAATTCTAAACCAAGTCCTTTTGAATGCTATACATTGTGGCATTGGCAAAGGACTAGTCAATGACAATAAATTCCTTGGCATTCTCAGCCTCTTTGAGTCTTACATGAAGTTTTTGAAAAGCTTCATCTTGCATGATTACTTGGTTGAGTAGTCAGGGATCAACAAGAAAGACTTTCAATTTAGCAACTTCCATAGCCAAGTGTTGGTTTTTCAGCTTTGGCTATTTCAAGTTGCCTCTCTATGATAATGCATTTGTCCCTTTCCTTGAGTAGCTTCAACTAGGTTGTAGTGATCATATTTGGAAGATCACAGACATCCAGAATTAGTTACCTGGTTCCCACCAGTTGGTCCAGAAATTCCTCATGCTAGCCTATGCTCAATCTATTGTTAATGATTCTTGTGGATGTCTACACATCTCTAAGTACATAAAAATATGGTATAGATGTCATAGGCACATTAAGTGCTTTGGCCACTTTGTTAGCAACCACTTCAGCTACCATCTCCTATCCATGGTGCTACATCACTAGCATAGTTTCCTCCTCACCCTCCTCCAAATGCGCCAAAAAGGTAGCAACATTTTCAGACATGTCTAGGAATTGCTACTATTCTGAGAAGACATTGTTACCTCTTGAGCACTTGGATTTGGCCTTGTAGGCACCTACATGCATTGGGTTGAGAAAATTGATGCTCCTACCTCTATCTGACTTATAGTTTGGGCCACTTCATTAAGGTGGCTCATGGCTAGTCTATACATAGATGGATTACTACCACTTGTTCCTACTTGTTGCTGATGTTGTTGCAAGAGTTGCTCTCAAAGTTCATGCATGTGCTTAATGCCAGTGCAAGTCTCTAACATTGTCTCATGAGTGGGTGGTGGAGGTGGTGGTTGCTATTCCTTTTCTTGGATTACCTTCGTAGGTAAATTTTCCTTCATCATTTTTTCTTAAGAGGTGATTAGAGCACATTAGATACTATCATTTGTGTAGTAGGTTATTCCTCCCCTCTTACATAATTTTTTTATGAGGCATGAAAAGGAACGTATCTTCCTTTAACATTCATTCTCATTGAAGTGCTTTTCTATCTCAAGATAGGTCAACTATGGAAGGTTGACTAGGAATCTACCACTTAGAGTAGCGCATGCATGGGTGAACAAAGCTGTGATCTCACTAGGCCTTACCATTGAATTGACATGAAAGGCTACAATTTAAAAGTATGCATTTTCTACCATGGTGAGTGCACCAAACTCCTTATGGTCCACTCCATAACATTGTTGTGTTCATTCTTTCTTGACGTTTGGATCTACCTGCATTGGAATTTCTTCTAGATTGGCTCTAGTCTCAGGCAACCCAAGGACCTTAGAAATTACTTTCATTGAGTAGAACATAGAAATGTCCTTAATTTTGATTTTTGAACTAGCCTACTGATTGTTCCAAAATATATATGCCTCTTCTATGTATCACTCCCTACTAGAAGTGATGGTGGGCAACATGGGAGAGCTTTGTAATTGAGCATTAACTTTTGAACGAGAAAACTCCAAGAAGGGTTAAAAGTTTAACTCTTGAATAATGGATTTCTAAACCTCCTTAGATGCAATTTTCCTAAGGTAGGACTTTATCAAGGTAACCTCAAGGTTTAGTCTTGTCTCTGGTGCCTCATCTCAATGAGACTTTTTCAGTTGTAGCCACATCTTCAAAAATCTATCTAAAAAATTCCACTTTAAGGTCCTCTCAAAGAGGTCCTATTGCATGGGTTTTAGCTACCAACTCCTAGGGCTATTCCTAGCCCCTTTTAGTTCTTGGCTATTTGTCCCTTGGTTGGGATGGCCTCCTTCCTACACATGCTTTCCCTTAGGTGCCATCTGTGGTCACAACATAACCAAGGATTAGCATGTAATGTGTAGCTTATAACATTTAGATACCTTATCTTGTTGGGTACTTTCACTTTGGCTAAGTTATGACCATGGAAAATTAATTATTTTAGTATTATTTTAATATTATTTGACTTAGAAGGTCACCAAAGTTTGTTGGAAGGGTTTAACTTCTTCAAATTGATGTTTTAATGCTAGTTTATTCATTAAACCTTTGTGGGAGATAGAAAAATTTCAAAACATTTTCCATCAAAAACATAAGGTTTATGGCATCCATGACAAAGAGCTTAACTCTAGTAGTTGTGGGACTAAAGAATAGGGTTAATTAGACAAAGGATTAGGAAGTTATGGCTCTTGGATGGTTCTGTGCTTTGAAAAGTTTAATAACTTCCCCCTCATTTGAGCTCAAATGTCAAAAGTTGCTAAGTGTTACTATGTATTTATATACTTTTTATGCTATGTCAATGAGGTCTCATCTATGTGTCCACTCCATCGACAGGATCCCATCAACGAAGCGTATAGAGAAAATTTTTCCCCTTTTAAAATTTAAAAAATAGAAGTTTCAATATGAAATTGGGATCCTTGGAGAGCCAGAAAAGCTATGAACATAATGAAATGTTTAAAGAGGACTTGATTATTCACAAAATTGGAGTTTTGGGTTGGAGAAATGCCATTAAGGAGCACATAGTTGGATGCCACTGAAGGAGCACACAACGAATTTAATTGCAAAAATGCCTAAGGATAAGAAACTTAACTAATCCAACCAATAGATATGTAATTGGGTCCTCCCCATAGTAGGCTCATGCACCTTTTTACCCTTGCATGTCCTCAAACAAGGAGTCCATGGGCCTCATGGTTGATTAATGGTTATGGAAAGTTAACGACCTAATCTAGAAAATCTACCTAAGAGTTTTAACATATCAATCTAAGACATTGAACAAAGCCATGAAAAACTAGCAATGAGGTAAATTATGTGAAGCAAAGGCAAATGAAAGAGAAGGTGGAATGGAGTCCTGTCTCAAGGTCACATGAAGTCCCTTGTGGATTTTATGGTTAAATGATCCAATAAGGTTCATCCTTAGTCCAAATCAAAACTAATCACTTTCAATGACTTTGCATCAATACTTTAAGATTAGTCCAGCTCTTCAAGATACAAGAATGCTTCCACAAATCAATCATCATTCCTAAAAGAGAAGAAAAGAGAAGTAGGTTGTGAGAAAGGGCCTTAGTTAGAAGGAACCTTCAAGCATGAGCAACATGTCTTTTAAGTTCCATAAATAATGCATGTAGCTTGTTATTTTTTTTCTTCTAAGGGATGTGCTTTGAATTTCCATCATTTTTATAGATTTTTGGATAGAAATCACACCATGAAAAGACTTAACTTCCTGTTATTAGTTAATAGTGGAACATTAACAAATCCATGAAAACACTCATGCACTCAAGAAAGTAGAAAAGTACAAAGAGCATTAAGTCCCTTTGAAGTCACATCCTTGTCAATCCATTTAATCTTTCCCAAGTTTGAAACCTACTAAGGTCACAAGTTCATTAAAGTTGTATTAAGAAAAGGGAACTCATACCTCCAAAACTGGAAACACCATAGAGTTCTATGGATGGGTGGATTACATGGGCTTACTACTTGTTTTATGAAAAAGAAGCCATGTCTTAGTTATTAATCATCAAAATTCTAAGATAGAGTCTAGACATTAGCAATCAAATAAAATTATGTACAAATTATCATTAGCAAATAGCTATAGCATTACCATGTCCTATTGGAAATAAAGGAGAAAAAACCAACATTAGAAAAACACACCAAAATAAAATAAAATATAAAAGAAATTGGAAAATGCGTAAGAAAGATAAAATGTACTAATGATGTTGTAAAATAAAAAATGGTGTAAAAAAATGTATAAAAATTGAGGAGCCACTTATATAACTAGCATGAATGGCCATCTCCCCCACAATTGAGTTGAAAGGAGGAGATCTGAAAAATTGAGTGTCATTGTCAATCCAAAGAGCTGTTGCTAGTATTGGCTCTTTTGGGCTCTTGGAAAGGTCTGACTTGTATGAAATCATTGGCTGCTCTTCTACACATTTAGTACAATAATGAACATTAACTATGATGTACGCCTTTCCATTCAACATGGGTGTGATGGAATCCATGAAGTTAATGCCCCAAATGTTGAAGGATTCTAGTGGTTGAATCCACTACTAAGGTTCCTCCATTCAAGTGGTCATCCCACCATCATGTTGACCATAAGCATAAAAGTAGATGAATTGGTGAATGTCCTTGAAGAGTGTTGGTGAATAATAACCAACCATCAAGATTTTAATGATCATGCATCTTCTAACATATTGGCTCCCACAAGGACCCTCATGAGCATCTTGGAGAATGCATAATTGGTCAGCATCAGGGACATACCAACAAACTAGGTTATCAATGCACACCTTGTAAAAGTTCCTGTTGATCTTCATGAAGCATTTGGCCTAATGAAGAAACTATTATTTCTTCCTATGGCTCAACTCCTATGGCATATCCTAAGTGATAAGATAAGAGAGGATATCATCATAGTAATTAGTTTTAGTAGGTACTTGTTCATTTATAGCACCAGCAAAGAGGTATTCATTAGGACACTAATCAGAAAGTGGGCTCTCCCCCTCTTTGGTGTCCCATCTCAGCTAAGACAACTAGTTAGTGATCACATTCTCAGTTCCCTTTTAATCTACCATCATGAGATTGAATTCCTACAAGATCACAAGCCATCATATGACATGGGTGCTCACCATCAATTTGTTCATGAGGAAGCAAATTACACTGTAGTCCATGTGCACAAACACTTTGTACCCAAGTACATAGTACCTGAATCTTTTCAAGGCATACACCACTGCCATCAATTCTTTCTCTATTATGATGTAATTTAGCTATGCATCCACAATGCTATAGCTCATGCAATGGATGAATTATGATTTTTTATAATCATCCAACCACATGAGCACACCTCCCAAAGCATAATTTGATGCATCCATCATAATGTGAAATTGTCTAAACAAATCAAGTGCTCATAGAATTGGAGTTTTTACATGCTTTTGCTTGAGTTACTAGAATGCCTTCTCATATTCCTTGATCTAGATGAATGGAGCATCTTTCTTTGTCAGCTCTACCAATGATTTAACAATATTAGAGAAATTCTCTATGAATCACTAGTAGTAACTAGTATTTCCAAAGAATGACTAGACATCTTTAATAGTTTCTAGTTGATGGGTAGTTCTTTAGATGATCCTTATTTTCTCAAGGTCCATCTCAATTCCTGCTTGTAATATTCTATACCCCAAGATAATGCCCTCTTGGACCACAAGATGGATCTTTTGCTATTTGAGCTGAAGGTTGATCTCCACACATCTTTTCAGCACTTTCTAAAGGTGATCTAGGGCTTGCTCAAATGTAGCGCCATAGGTGGAGAAGTCATCCATGAATACTTCCACCGTGTTACCAATCTATTGTTCAAAAATGCTAAGGACAAGGTGTTGGAAAGTTGTAGGGCCATTTCATAGACCAAATGACATCTTTCTATATGCAAAAGTCCCCCAAGGACTTGTAAATGTGGTTTTGGCCTAGTTCTGTAGTGCAATCTAAAGTTGGTTATAGCCACTATAACCATCTAGAAAACTATAGAAGCAATGCTCAAAGATGGTGTACAACACCTAGTCCACAAATAGTAATGGAAAATGATCTTTGTACATCATCATGTTCAATAGCCTTTAGTCAATACAGATACTCCACTTGCCACCTTTCTTTGGCAAGATTACAAGTGGGCTAACCCACTCACTATTGGCAATTGGATAGATGAACCCCATCTTGAGGAGTTGTTCAATCTCTTCCTTGATGATTTGCTTCAATTTGGGGTTCAACTACAAGTATGGATATCTCTTTGGCTTTATGGAAGAATTAGTATAGATGCAGTGCTAGCATATCCTAGAGTCAATCCTAGTGAGTTCAGGAAAAGATCAAGTAAAGACTATTGACCATTTTTTGATCACCTTCAATAGCTTCTCTTTTTGTATAGGAACAAGATTAGCATTTATTATCACTAGCTTTCCATTGTTCAAAAAAGCATATTCCACATTAGCAAGTAGAGTTTTCAACTCTAGAGGCTTCTGTTTAAAATTCTTAGGAATTTCCAACTCTCTCTAATTAGTGTCATCAGGTCCATTATCAGAGATTTGGTAATGAACTTGATCTAGTTCATCCATGCCTTCAAAATAGACACTTGCCAAGCTCTCAGTTGGTTCCATGTAAATTTTTGAGCTACTATCAATCATTGGGTGCCCTCCTATTGTATGGCTACTACATACAAGAACCTTTGAATTTTAGACACATCTACATACTACCTACATGCTGTGATGGATGTACTTTTCATATATCATAGTTTCTGCACACAGTTGCACCCTGTATCACTGTACATGATGCATGGAACTCTCTTTTTCTCAATGTTTCCAAATTCATTTTCCTTGAAAATCTCTAAAGAAAGGTCTCTGATTTCCAACCGTGCATCAATGGTGCTCAACCAAGCCCTTCCCATGATGATTAGGAAGTTTCCCTTATAATTATTGACACAAATCACCAAGAAATCAATAGAGTAGGACCATCCACAAAAAGTGGTCACAATGTCTTTCACCAATCCCAAGGAAACAATGATGGACTAATCTATCAACTCAAGATAAATTTTGGTCTTCTTCAGTGGAGGTAGGTTCCAATCTTTGTATATATCATGAAAAAATAGATTTACACCAAAACCTAAATCAAGAAGAGCCTTGTATGGCTCATTCCTAGTGATTTGTAGATAAATGAGGGGACTTCTAGGATTAGATATTTTCTTAGGAAGGTAGCCAACATTTTTCCTATCAATTATCACATTGGTTAACATGACAATTTGCACTTTAGGATGCATTTGGTTTCAAGGGGACTCAAATGGAGTGGATACAGAGGATGATGAAGAAGTAGGGCTATTAGCCATGTAATTCTATGAGGGCTTTATAGAACTATTAATTTGAAAGAATGGTCTTTTTGAGATTTTATTTCTAAACCACTTAGCTAAGGAGCCAACTGTATGTTAATAGCCCTAGTAGCATTACGTTGTTACAGCTATGCTACAATTTTATCTTCATTGATGAAGCAAGTGGTAATTGAGTTGAGGGTAGAGGAACATATGTAGAAGAATGAGGAGGGTAATGAGAAAATAGTGATTCCCCTTCTTGAAGATTAGGCTCTATAGTACTTAGGAGAGTAGTAGTAATGCTAAAATGAAGCATGACTAGAAGAGTCACATGGAGAAATGGACTACTAAACGTAGTATCCATATGGATTAGGCTACATGTATGAATACTACTACCTTGGTGGTGGCATCTCCCATGATTATGGATGCAACCACTAATGCTACTGATCATAAGGTTTTGGTGGAGCTCCATTTGGATAATAGGCTTGTTGTTGGTAGAAATACCTTGGATTGCCTTGAGAATAAGGTAATCTTCTGGGTGCTTGTCTTCTAGCCAGTGTAGGATTTAGAGCATACATCACAAACTCTTGCAAGTATGACACAACAAGGAAAAATTCCTTAGGATGTTCATATTGGTAAATTTCACACCCACCATCATCATCTATTTCAGTCTCCACAACCTCCTCTACTACATCAACCTTGCCCTTACCCCTTTGGTGGGCACATTCAACTTCTTTCCTTCTTCTATGATCACAATCACTACTTTGCTCTTTGGATTCCTTTTCTATTTTTAGAGTGGTTTAAAACTTTACATTCAAAGAGTCCCACATTTTATCTACCTTAGTTGTAATTTCAAATATAAATTTCTAAATTCACAAGATATTTTGTTGCACCACCTCATCAAGTGGTGCCTCCTCATTGTTATAGAACTGGACTTCCGTATTCTTAATGGAAGGATCTTAGTTATACTCCTCAGCACTTTTCCTTTTTCTAAACTCTCCTTTCTCAGCAACCTAATTTATTATCTTTTGAATCTTATGGGCCCTTAATTTTGAAAGCCTTCCTTGGGCATAGACCCTAAGAGTTCTTCTCATTACTATTCGGATGCTATCTATGATATGGCAAAGTAGCTCCCTTTGAGAATAACCATGGCTAGGACATCGGTGCAAAAAAAAATAGAACTTATCCATGGTTGTGTCTAAGGGTTCATGTGTTCCTTATTTTCCTTGGACCTACTTTCTCAAGTTGGACACTTGAGAGTACATTTGATACTTTTCGTTGAAGAGCTCAAGCATCGTACTTCATTTGTGGATTGATTCTAGCTCCAAAGATTAGTACCAACTTTTAGATTCTTTGATGAGTATTTGTGGGAACAGCTTTAATTTCTACTAGAACTTGAATCAAGAAGAGCCTTAATGAGTATTAGTGTAGGGGAACTGACACATCTCCTACCTAGCCTAGTGATGAGTAGCAAGTATATCCTATGCTCAATCATACAAATCACTAGCATTCACTCAATGATCTGGTTGAATTCTAAAAACTTTAGGTTTCTAAGTACACTAGTTTTAGGAGGTGAATCTAACTATGCAATTGTTGTCTTCCCAATTCCACTTGTGAAGTACAAGGGTATGCCTAAGTGTAACTGAGGCATATGATTTTTATCATTTTAAATTTCATGAATTAAGTCATCTAAGAATAAGAATAAAGTTTGTAATTGCTTAATTAATCTAATAACTAGCTAATACTTAACTAATCATAACATAAGCATCCATTCCCACTTTTCGTACACATCCTAAACACATTATAGCACCACTAGGTTACAAAGCATTAAGCGCTACTAGGATTACTAAGCATTAAACATATACTCAAAGTGGTCTTACATATGTTCATTATTTAATCAATCTTAATTAACTATTATTATTTTATTCTTATATTCATAAAATTCATAAAATTATAAAATAAAAAATTATAAATATTTTCTCATTTTCTCACCATGGCAACACAAGTTTTCATGGTATGATATGTAACATAATATCTTTTATATTTATCAAAGCCAATGACATATATGAGTATTCTTTGTAATACACTCAACATTATCTTCAAAGCTTATGACCAAATCATACCACATTTCATATAATATAATATCATTATTCTTTGCCAATGAGACCAATATCATAATTCATCCAACATTCAATGCTTAAAATGTGGAGAGTGGAATCACAAACAATATAAATGTTCACTTCACAAGACATCCAATAATAAGGATGTATAAATCTTGAAGATAAAGGAGACATCAAAAAGGTACCTGTATAATAAGGATGTCTCCATGGATGAGTAATTCTAATTGATGAGTAACAGGTACCCCCTATACCCAACCATATGAATCACAAGCGTTCACATACAATTCAATCAAATTCCATGGATGGGACTAGTTTTGGCACCTAGATTATTAAGCATTGATCACAAGATGTTGTCTTTTAACTTAGACTAGTGGTAGCTTTGTCACATATGATTTAGTCCAAAATGAGGCATATGATAGTTGATGTTGTCGTAGCCTAAAACTAATCTTAACAATACTAGAGAAATTAATTATTTAACTAATTAACAATAAGAAGATAAATACTAAACTATCTAAAGGATGATGAATGTTCATTCCTAGCTTGTCGTACATGTCCTGAACCCATGTATCCACTACTAGGATTACCAAGCATTACGCTACTAGGCGAACCAAGCAATAGCATTGCTAGGATTACCAAGCGAATACCTGTTTATGCTTGAAAGTAGTCGCACTCATTCCACCAATTAATTAATATGCATGAAATGTAAATATTAACTAAGTACATCAAAAGTAAATTGCATGGAAAGCAAATCTAATCTAAGTCAAAGCATTGCAATGAATGTAAATCAATCTTGATCTTATTATTGTTCATGGAATGTGTCTAGGTACAATGCCACTAGAATAAGACATTGTCCAACTGGCTCAAATTCACACTACAATCACTCACTGATTTTTTCCTAAGATCACGAAATGAAATTGAAAGAGTGTAGCTACAAAATGACCAAAAGGTGCCTCATATGCAATAGGTGTTCACATATTTATAGGCAAAGAAAGATGTTACAGCTATGCATATGCATCAATGCATCAACACATACATGCCTATTGATGTAGCCAACTAATGATTCATCATACCCCCATGACTAACTAAAAACTCATCCTTGGGTTAATAGAATAGGACTAAGCTTTCGTTACAAAATTGGAAATGTATGGGATTATTGACTGACGCTAACTACTAATTAACTTTGAGTGCAACATTACAAAATTTCATTTGAGTGGGTGTATTACAAAATGATAAAAATACTAAACAAGCATTCAAGTTTACAAAATTTGCAAAGGTCTTCAAAAATCCGCTGAAGATGAATCTTCTTGCTATCGCTAGTGGTTGCAAACTTACAATCTTGATTATGATGTTGATGCTTCCCAAGTTATGCAGAACATTCCTAAAGGATGGACTAAAATTTCTCTCATCATCTCATGGATCTAGCAAACATGTGATTTTTGAGCCCTTATCCTATATGTGCTACTATTTTTCCATGGGTATATCCTCTTTTGTTCTTCTCTTGGCTGCATTGCCTAGCAAAATACCTTTAATCTTAGGCTTTCCTTTTAGCATCACCTATGATTACCAAAGGATCATCATTAGTTTTGACTAATTTTCCTTTATAATTTACCCTTTTCAAATCCCTTAGTTAGCTTAAAATATTAGCATTTAAGCACAAGGTGATGAAAAAGTACTATTCCCAAGGCTATGAGGTAACTAAAATTATCAAGCTATTGACATTATTTTGATTAATTACTATTAATTACCATAATGTTCAAAAATAGGATGTTAGAAGAATTTCAAAAACTTTGAAAATTACACCCTTAGCCTCCACAATGAATGAGCATAACTCCAAAAGCACAGAAATTTTTGAACAAATAAAACTAAAGGTCTAGTTCAGAAGACAGTCAAGAAATTTGAAATTTGAAGGATATTTGAATAGTAATCTAGGAAAAATTAATTGAAATTGATGAGAAGTAGTCCCAAAATCTTGCATAAGTTCAAAGAAACCATAAATGATGCTCTAGAAGATGTGAGGTTTAGTTCAAAGCCATGATCAACAAAAGTTATGCATGTTGGTCCTCCCCAAAGTAGGCTCTTGCCACAATGCCCTTACATAACCACTACTAAAGATGTCTATGGGCACCTTAGAAGTTAAATGAAGATCATGCCTTTGTTCCAAACAAAACACAACTACCTTGGTTAGGATTTTTTACTATACTATGCAACACCAAAAAGGCTTATAATTGCATGTAGTAGTAAGGTGAATAATGGGATGAGAAGGGATTGTAGAGATTGGGGTGTAAGGTGCTTTACCATATCATCAATAGGTTTATGTGTTAATTGTAATTAAAATGATCATCATACCTATCTATCCAAGTTTTAAACCAAGTTCATACCATTAACATTGACCTCAGATTAATGTAATCCTTTCTCCCTACCATCATGAGTTTACAACAACCACCAAGAATAATGATTACTCTAAAAAAAGAAGAAGGAAGGAAGGGCCTTAGTTAGAGGGTTGCCTTCAGGCATGGGTAACATGTCTTTCTAGCTCCATAACCAATGCTTATATTCCATTATTATGTCTAAGGGATGTGCTTTGAATTTCCATTGCTATTTGTTTTTCTTTTCTTTTCTTTTCTTTTTTCTTTTTTTTTTTGAATTAATGGGAACCACACCATGCAAAGACATAGTTTCCTGTTTATTGGTCGATGATAGGAGTGATGATACGTTCCTATAGGAGTCATAAACCACAAGAATGAAGTCAAGAAGAGAACCCAACATATCCCCTTAAGGTCACACCCTTACCATTTTCACTTGGTCTTTCCCTCTTTCTTTAAGGCACAATGATCAATAATTAGTTTTATTTTCATGTAAGAAAAACCATATTGTCTTCAAGATAAAGACCTTTTATTTTGAAAACTAGAGGGATGAATGATGTGATGTCACTACTTTACTCAATTACATAGCCAATCATCTTAATAGCATAAGGCAAAAACCCAACACATAGTGTTGACTTTTACATCATGACTAGCAATATTATTAACAAAAACATAAAAGACATTCATAAAACATAAAGCAAATGACTCAAGAAAAGAGAAAATTATAAAGAAAATAAAAATAAAAAGAAATAAAAAACATATTTAGAATTAGAAATTACTGAAAGAAATAGAAAAATGATAAAAAATTGTAAAACAAAAAAGTGAAAAGCACTTATTAGTTCTTGATTCATGATGGGTCATCTCCCCCACCCAGAAGCTTATAGGTGGGACAAGAGCTCATAACTAAGTTGAGTGTTTCCATGCATTTTTGGAATGGTTTTGTATTCATATTTTCAAGCCATTGGTTGTCTTTTGATTTAGTGGCTATTGTGTAGACTTAGTTTATCTCACACACTCATTCCTTAACCTTGTTGTGGATTGGCATAGGGATTATGTTAACACTTTGAACAACCAGCCCACAACTGCACCCTTTATTACTATTAGTAATGCATGGATTTTTCTATCTTTCCACAATGATAGGTTCTTTTTTTATGTCTTGTGTTGGAGCAATGATGGTTGTTAGCTTTTGCATATGATTAGAAGACATATTTTTTGTAAGGAAGGGCATTGCACCAGATTGGCTTTATCTTGGTTTTGATAAGTTAGTAGGTCTATGAGTTTTTTGCTCGTGTGAGAAAACTATCTTAAATTCATTTAAAATAAAATAGAGAGGCTTAATTAAGTGAAAAATTTATGAAGGAGATGACATGT
The DNA here is from genome assembly GCA_015680685.1 of Gnetum montanum. NCBI lineage: Eukaryota > Viridiplantae > Streptophyta > Gnetopsida > Gnetales > Gnetaceae > Gnetum > Gnetum montanum. Next base: position 342,745 of record MNCI01036654.1, on the reverse strand, counting down.
CTTCATGTTCAAGTAAAATAAAATCTAAAGAGGAAGGTTGAAGAAAGATTCCAAAAGAAAAATGAGGATAAAAGGAAACCTAATTTCATTATTGATAATATTTTTTAGATGCACTTGAAGAAGAAGAGGTCAAGGGATATAAAATTCTCAAAATTGAAGATCAAGAAGATGGATCCTTTTAAGATAAAGATAAAAATCAATGATAATGCATTTAAAATTGACTTATCAAATGATGTGGGTATGTATTTTATTTTTAATATTGTAAATTTTGTGCATTACCACAAACTAGTAGATGATGAAACCTTAAGGGGTAGCATCAATGAGCTAAAGGAAGCTATTAACAAGTTCAAGTCTTCACAAGAAAGAAAAGAAATTATCCTTAAGAAAGAAACCTCCAACACTTGTGAAGTAAGGAGGCATGAGTACTTAGTCCACTGGAAGGATTAAACTGTTGATGATGCTTTATGACTTCATGAGACCAAACTTGTTATGTGAGGGATTCCTTCTACTCCTATTCATTTCTTCACCTAAGTTATCTTTTTAAAGAGTGGAAGAGCTAGTGTAGAAACATCCCTTCCCAACCCCATATCATCCCTACACATGGCATAATGAAGATTTTGATAGCTTAGAAAACATCTTAAATAATCGAGACATCTTGCCTAAGAGTTGGTCATTGATAAGAGATTTCTTAGGTAGTGAGGAGATCCCTTGCCGAAGAGATGAGCTAAGATAGGAGATGTTCCATTTACTTAGGAGACATCTTGTCCAACATGGAAGATGTATTTCCTAGAGAGAATACATCTATCCTAGAGATGGTTCAGTCCACAATTAAATCACCTTCAATTCACTAAATCTAGATATAATGTAAAGACAAATTTATTTGCTAGAAAAACAAGAAAACTAGCTATCTTCAATTAAATTATTTGAAGATTACAATAGGGTTCACACAACCCACAAGCAAAAACCTATCACTTAAATGATATTGCACAACATGAGGCTCTACAATCACACAATGGTTGTTCTCAATGCAAGAAACAACCAAGAGAAATCTCTTCCACAACCCAAGACTAAGATCTCAACTCACAAGATACATGATAATAGAACACATAGATCAACAAATCACAAGCTAATCTTGGAGCTGCAATCAACTATTGCACTCACCCAATCTTTCTTGCCCAGTTCTCCTTTCATACAAGCTCTTCTCCTTCATCATGGATGAAGGAATACATAATTATATAGGTCCAAAACCCTAGGAAGCTTTCTATTTGCCTCCTTAGATGTTTCCCACATGAATTTGGAGTCTTTTGGATGTTTTCTAATTGAAAAGCCACATCAAAGCTTTTTTTCTTCTCTAGCATAGACGTCTCTTATTTCATGTAGACATCTCCTATGAGAGCTTTGTTCTTAGGAGAGATGTCTACTATTTTTGAAAGAAATCTTCACTTTAGGAGAGAAATCTATCTTTCTAGGGAGATGTCTTCTATGAAAGCCCTACTCTCAGGAGAGATGTCTACTATTTTTGGGAGATGTCTTCTATGGATTGGAGATATCTTCACTTTAGGAAAGACGTCTTTGAAAAGACATCTTTCTGTTTGCAAAGAAGTTTATCCTAAAGGTGCCAAAAATACAAATTCTTGTTTTGATGTCGAGAGCCTCCAAATGCTTTCAAACAAGTCCCCGTAGATCCTGGAACCTTCTAAACTAATCAAAATAACCCAAAAATACCTCCAAACATGCTAAAACATCCAAGAATCTTCATCATAAATATTCAACATAAAAACACACACAAAAATTGGACACACACATCCAAGTCTTCTCTAAGCTCAAAACCTACAAAAACAACTTGTAGGAAAAGCACAAGGGAATCAGAAGAGTTGTTCCTACACCATATCCTAACCAGTAGATGTCTTCCCCAGCTTGTAAAAGTCTTGCCTACAAGCCAAATTTGATAGAAAGACATCTTTTTTTTACCTATAGATGTCTTGTTCAAATGGGAAGCTTTCTAGGATGGCATGTTCAAGATGGAAAATAGTGGGGAATCTCCAGGATAAATGTGGCAAATATTTTTCTAAAGTGTTAGCTTAGTTTTATGATAAATATTAATCTATGTTATATGTTTTTGGGTACAAGAGTATGTGGTTAGCCATGTGTGCATCTCGGCTATTGTGCTCCAGCCCTATGTAAAAGAGAAGAGATCAAAATGATTATTTCTTGCATTAAGGATAATCTTGTATGATTGTAGAGCCTCTTGCTCTACAATATCATCGAATGTATGTGTTTTGTGAAATTTTGGTTCTATTGTATTCTATAATCCTCTTTTAAAATTAATAGAAGATAGCTAGTTTTATGATTTTTAGCAAATTATTTATCTTACATACAATATGGTTTTAGTATTTTTGAAGGATTAAATCAAATCAGAGTGATCCTAATGCAATAATCATACTTTGGAAAGGACCCAACTTATTTAACTCTTCCATGTTATTCAAGTGCAATTCCATTGATTAATTGCATCATCATTATGCTCATTTTTCTATATTTCATGAAATAATAGTTAACAAATCAATTATTATAACTTATGCTTTGTCAATCCATCTAACTTGTTATCCACACCTAATCACAATTTCCTCATTTATTAACCCTTTGTTTGGTTTTCATTTGACTCCAAATTTACCTAGGAATTCACAAAAAATAGTGAAAGATTCAAAAAAAATTATTCACTACATCGTAGTCAACATTGTTATGTTGATGCATCAAGCTACAATGACAAACACCCATGCAATACATCAATATTAATGCATGACAAAAATGGTATAAATAGTCATAACACTTAGCTATTTTTCACTCATTTCGCTCATTTTGCAAGAGGAGCTTTTGTAGTTTTAGATAGCCTAGACCTACCAACAATTGTATCTTGTGAACTAGATACCTAATTAAAGTTATTCAAAAACTTGTGACTTCCTAGAGTTGAGCACTACATCATAGGAAAAAGATACCTATAATTTCAAAAACTTCAAAAAATCCTAAATTCTAAACAACTAAGGTATTGAGCATTAGTAATGATTCAAATAATGATAATCTAAGAATAATTAGCTATCTTATAACCTCTAGGATGATCGATTATAATCACTTAGGGGTGTTAATGTACAATTTTTTGAATTTAAGCCAAAATTCAAGGATAATCATGGGTAGCAATACTATAGATAGTAACTAATAACTAATAATCAACTATTCATGTAATTGCAAATGACATCAAAAAGATTTTAGAGGTAGATGATCTTTCTTAAAGAAGGGAAAAATAATCATGACAAGGATGTGAACAAAGACATGAATAACCAGAACAAGGATAAGAAGCCAAAAATGTGATTGGATCCATATAAAAAAGCTTGAAGTGAAATCCATCAAGAACATTCCCACTACAAAGATATGATAGTATCAACAAGATAAAGTTCCTAAACCTAGGCTAACCCTAGAAGTCACATTAACAAAGGTTTATATAGATAAGATAAAAATAAAGGAAATCCATAGCTCTTTCTTGTAGGAACTAAGCTTTAAAGCTTCTTGGAGTTCACTTCCCAATAGGTCTTAGATCAACTATAGGTATCACCATTATAACCTACCATATCAACCAATGGTAAATGGTACTTGGGTAAAATGTATCTTTTTTGAAATAAATACCAACGAGATGTGACTATGAAGATTAGAGATATTATCATCTTCTACTTTATGGAGGTCATTGTTGATGCCCTAGAACTTCCCAACATTGGCAAGCAAGTTGCAAAAGCATCCACACAAGTAGAAAAAAAGTAAGAATAAGTAGATGTAGAGGTGTTATGGAATTAATAATGAGTATAGAGAACTCATCCAAGCTAAGAGAATCCACTTTAAAATATCATCATAGCATCTCAATCTGATAATATAACCTAGTAAAATCACATCCTTCTCTAGTAGGACATGTGTAATGCTTAGTAGTTAGTTCATTGTAAGTCTACCCTAGCTCATATTTCTCAAAATTGAAAATTTCTTCAAGTTTAATGAAAAAATTAGAAAAATACTCTCCTCCCTATGTTTAATTAGAAAAATCTACAAAAATGAAGGAATCACCCACTACACCAATGATATACTCCAAAAATCCATGATAATCTCATGGGAAGAAATAATAAAAGAAAAGGCACCAATAATGCTTTAAGAAGAATTTCCACCTTCACTAGCCAAGTAGACATTAGGCGTTGAACCAAGAATTGAAGAACTAAAAGCATCATATCAAGCACCTAGTGAAGGATTAATGGACTATTATCTTATAATGATCCATTTGAATGATGTTGCTTAAAGAGTAAGCTAGTAGTTGCTTAAAGAGTAAGCTAGTAGTAGAAGAAGCTAAACCACTATCCAAGTGAACCTTGTCACAAGAAGAGCTGCAGCATCCTCGTTGTTAGAACAAATGCTAAATATTTTAGGTAATTCTACAACCTTCTCTATGATGTTAGAGGAGTGGGATGCATCGACAGTAGTAATTATGCCATACAAAGGATAGGAAACAACTACGAAGATGGTGGTGGATAGAATTGGAGAAGTTCTTAAGATTCTTGCAACTTTGGTATTAAATTTTCTTTTGATGGCAAACATTTAGATTTTTGCAAGACCTAAATCATCAAGATGAGTGTAGCACAATGATGAGTGGTGAGGTACCCCTATGCCCAACCATATGAATCATAAAGCGTTCACATGCAATCCAGTTGAATTTCGTGGACTTTATTGTTTCTAGTGCACTAACCCTTTAGGATGTGAATCTAGCCTTAAGGTCAATCATTATCTTCACAATTACACTTGTGATGTTCATTGGTATGGTTAAGTGTAACTGAGGCATCCAATTTTTATCATTTTTTGTTTTATAAGTTGGTGCTCAAATGTAGATAAAAGTAATTTGATTAACTAATCTAAATTAACTAATTTACTAACATTTAATAAATCCGAACATAAGTATCCATTTCCACTTTCTTTACATGTCTTGAACCCATGTATCTACTGCTAGCCAACCAAGTGCTACACTACTAGATGTACCAAGTAATAATGCTATCGGGATTACCAAGCGAATACGTGTTACGCTCAAAGTAGTCATACTTATGTGTGTATTCTATCTCTTTTAATTGCCTCATTAATGTAATAATTTAAAAATATTTAATAACTAATTAAAATCATTTATTAAATAATTAAAAATAGTAAATGCATGAATAAAATAACTAATCTATCCAAAGTGCTACAAGGTTTATTAGAAAGCTCATCTTTATTGCTACACACACTATCGTGCTCACATACAATAATTCTTGAATAAAGATCTATACACTTAATAACTCTTGCTATGAACACTCAAGGAAACAAATTCTAACTTTCAAATGCAAAAAATGCAAGAGCTTCACTGCTACTAAAATCTAGATTGCCATAAATGCTGCTGGTATTTATAGGTGACAAACAGACACTACATTGATGAGGCCTCATCAACACAACCAACCAATAACTCATCAAACCCCCAATACTGAATAAAAACTCATCCTTGAGTTCTTTTACAAAATTGGGAAGGCATGGGATTATTGATTGAATTTTCTTCAACAAAACAAACTGATTGACTTGATAAAAAATGGAGTACCTAGGTGTCCAAATCAACACATTATAAAAATGGTGGTGTTCAGGACACAAAATTGAACACCATGACACAACTCTTTAAAAATTTGACAACATATTCCTTGATGGTATGAAGCTTATTGGAGAATATCAAATGGTCCTAGGTGGTGGTGGTTCCTGAGGCTTCGAAGCACCTTCACTAGCTTCATGCATTAGTAGTGGTTGAGGTGGCTGTGGTTGTCATGCTACTGCTACAACTTCAAGCAACAAGTGGAAAGCATCTAGCAGTGCTTTCATTTTCTCCACCTTACTCCTAGGATCATGCATCATCCACGTAGCTTTCCCAATGTGGGTTGGAATAGGCACATCCCAAGGACATGGAATTGTTGGAAATAACTCCTTGGCATTGACGAACCAGGTAGCAAACTATTTATGTTCAATGTCAAATGCTCTAACTATGTCCTTTAGCTCCTATTAGTTATTCATTCATCTAGCTAGGTTCTCAGTGATGTATTGTTGATCTTTGAATCACCCTATGAGAACTTCAAGTTTAGCGTTAGAAATCTCAAGCTTTTTCTTGGTGTCCTTGTGGTGTTTGAACTTGGCCTCATATAGAAGATACAAACTTTCCACTTGTTTCTACAATTTTGACTATGGTTATCTAGCTATCAGCATTGCCAAGTTTTCATAACAAAGCTTGGCCAACTCTATGTACTTTATCATCTCCTCGATTTGCAACTCCTTAAAGTGAATCTTTGCTTTGTTGTAGGCATCAATTTCATCAAGGATGGGTTGCCACATCTCTCTTCCTTACTAGAGTTTTTGAAGGGCTTCATTTATTTTTACCTTTACCATCTGAATTTTTTTTTCATTCACTTCTTTTTCCAAGCCAACCTGATCCCTATAGTGATTCTTTACTTTCTCAAATTTAAGGACTTCATTCTTCCAGGCAGCAATCTCGATGGCAAACTTTTGTCGCAAGGTGCATACCTTCTCCATTGATAGATTGGATTTTTTGCAACTAATTTTCTCAATTTAGTGTTAACTCTAGCAAGCTACTCTTGCTATTGATGACTAAATTCTTGCATTTTATCTCTCTGAGCATCAACATTTCGCAAGCGATGATTTTGCATGGTCAATGCTTCATTCTCTTGATACATATGATTCAAGTCCTTTTTGATGGAATACGTTTTAGCTTCTACTATAGACTATTTGAAGATGGCCATTACTGCTTCCTCCTCAACCTTTTGAAATCATTCTTGAAATTATTTGATAGCTTCATCTCTTATCACTGCTAGGCAGAGAATTGCTTGTTCTGCAAGTCGAGCATAAAGTTTAGCAACCTTCACGGCCAAGCGTTCATTTTTCTCTTAGGTCATTTCTAATTGCCCCTCCAAAATAATGCATCTAATCCTTACATTCAGTAGCTTCAATTTAGTTATCGTGATGTTCTTTGGAAGATTAAAGATATTCAGAGTTGATTGCCTAGTTCCTACTAGCCGTTCTAGCAACTGTTCATGTTGGGTTGCATTCAATTTCCCGCTAACCATGCCTCTAGATGTCTGCACATCTTAAAGTGCATATACGTTTAGTACAAGTGCCATAGGTGCATTCAATTCTTCTACTACATAGTTAACAACCACTTATGTTGTTGTCTCCTACCCTTGATGTTGCCTCTTCACCTTGCTCCAACTACACCGAGAAAGTGGTAGCATTCTCAAAGATTTTTGGAAATAGATGGCATGTTGCTAGTGACATCATCACCTCTCGAGTGTTGGGATGCAACCCCAAAGGTAGCTGCATTCTTTGGATAGAGAAAATGGGACCACCCCTCTCCATCTAGCTAACTACAGTGATACATCATTGGCTGATACACAGATGGATCTACCCCACTCATTTCTACTTATTGCTCTTGTTTGCTCAAGAGCTATTCTTGGATTTGATGTAGATGCTCAAGGACTACATAAGCCTCTGGTGTTGTCTCCTGAGTGGATGGGTTTGATGGTAGCTTCTCTTCTTGAGTGGTCATTGGTGTCTTATCTTTCATGATTTCTGCCCATGAGGCCAAAGGAGAATTCCTAAGAGTATCATTAATATAGCGAACAATGCCTATCCTTTTACAAAGTTTTTTGATGAGGCATAGAAAGGGTAGGGTCTTCCTTCCACATTCATTCTCCTTGAAGTCCTTCTCAATATCCAAATAGATCAACTGTGGAAGGTTAATGGGAAATTTCCAACTTAGAGTGGTGCATGCTCGGGTGGAGAAAGTAGTCACCTTGCTTAGCCTCACCATTGGATTGAGGTGATAGGATACAATCTTGAAATAAATCCACTTCGCTAATGTGAGTGCACCATACTCCTTACGAACCACCCCATAGCATCGCTGGATCCATATCATTTTTGCCTCAAGATCACCTTTTGTTGATATCTCTACCAACTGTGTTCTAATGTTTGGCAACCCCAATGCCTATGTAATAGCTTTCACTGAGCAGGACGCTTGAATGTCCTTGATTTTTATAATGGACCTTGACCTTCGACTACTCTAGAAGAGATAGGCCTCTCCCTATACCATTCCCCATTGGATGTGATGACTAGCCACATGGGAGAGGCTTGCAATTATGTCTTAACATCCTCTGGAGCTTTCTCCAAAAATGGCCCAAAGTTTATTTTTTGAAGAACTGATCTTTGGATTTCTTAGGACTTGATGATGTCTAGGCAGGCTAGAGCTAGAGTGACCTCAAGCCTTGGCATAGGTCCATGCACTTCTCCTTATTCAGATTGTTCTATAGGCACTTTCTCCTCTAGAATTTGTTGAATAGATTCCACTTCAAGCTCCTCCTAAAGAGGTCCCATTGCATGGGTTTCCTTTGGTAGTTTTTGGCCCTATTCTTACTAGCCCCTTCTAGCTCTAGGTTGTTTCTCCCATGGTTGTGAGTGTTCTCCTTCCTACAGATGCTTATGTTTGGGTGCCATTTGTAATCACAATAAGACCATGGATTAGCAATCATTGTGTAACCTTAAAACAATTGGGATACCTTAAATCTTGAGGATAGTTACACTTAGCTAAATTGTAATTATGGCTAATTTAATTAACCCACTTATTATTTATTTATGTATTATCATTAATAAATCATCCCAGAGGTTGTTGAAAGGGTTAACTTGGGAAAAAGTTGATGTTTATATGTGGTTATGGTTATTAACCCTTTTGGGGAGTTAGGAAAATTTCCAAAAAAATTCATCGATTTTTCATCAAAAACCATAAGGTTTGTGGCCCCAACAATAAATATTTTACCTTCAGTAAGCATAGGATCGAAAAATAGAGTGATTTGGATAAACAATTGGGAAGTTATGAGCTCTGGAAGATTTTGGGCTCTAAAAAATTGCAAAAATTCCTTGTGTTATGAGAAAATTGGAAAACAAAGTCCTAACTATGCAGCGGTATATATACCATTTTTACACTACATTGACGAGGCCTCGTTGACGCAGCTATTGATCACCATTGACTTTGGTCAAACTTTCAAAATACAAGGAATTTTTCAATGACATTGGGGTCAAATGAAAGCTTAAAAGACCAAGAATAGTATGAAATCATGAGAAGAGGGCATTGAAGTTCATAAATTTGAGAAAATGGAGAAAATTTAATTTAATGGACGAATGCAATGAGAGATTAAGGAGTAATTAGTTTACACAATGAAAAATGTGAAAGATAGGATTATAGTGATATCAAAGGTAAGAAACCTTAACTAATCAACCCAAGAGCTATGCAAGTGGGTCCTTCCCATAATAGGCTCATGCCCTTTTTTCCCTTGCATAACCTCAACTAAGCAGTCCATGGGCCTCATAGTCAATTTAATGATCATGACAAGTTAAAGACCAACCTAAAAGAATCCACTCACGAATCCCAACACATCAGACTAAGACATAGAGCATAACATAGAACCTCACAATGAGGTGAGTTACAGTGGCATGGATGAATGATAGAGAAGGTGGAATGGAGTTCCAAATTAAGTTCATAGAAGTTCCTTATCGAATTTGTGGTTAAAATTACCCAAGAAGTTCCATCCTCAGTCTAGACCAAAAACCATCCACTTTCATTGACTTTGCATCGCCACTCTAAGACCAATCCATCCACTCGAGACATGAGAGTGCTTTCACAAAACAACCACTATTCCACAAAGAGAAGATAGAACAAGTAGAAAGTGAGAGAGAGGGCCTTACTTAGAGAGGAATGTCAAGCATAGGTGCATGTTGTTCAAGTCCCATAACCAGTGCTTGTAGCCCTTTTATTTGTACAAAGGGTGTGCTTTGAATTTCTATAGTTTTTTCCTTCTTTTCTTTTTGAAATGGGAACCACATCATGTAAATACTTATTCATGTTGAAGGGATGTGCTTTGAATTCCCAACATTTCATTGGGTGGTATGGAATGCTAAGAAGTCCACGAAAAATACTCAAGCACTCAAGCAAAAAGAATACTATAAAGAGTATTGAGTCCCCTTGAAGTCACACCCTTCACAAACCTTTGAATCATCCTAATTCTGGAACTACCAAGGTCATCGATTAATTAAAAGTTTCTTTAATGAAAAGGGACCTCAAATTCCTAGAACAAGGAAAATCATAGAGTTCATTAGATACGTGGATGACATGGACTCATTGCCTATTCCATGAAAAATAAACCATGTCAAAGTCATCAAACATCAAAATTCAAAAATAGAAACTGGACATTGAAAATCACACATTAAGCACAAATCATCATTAGTAAATAGCAACAACAACACTGTGTCCTATGATAATAACATAAATTTATTAACAAAAATGAGAAAATATCACACTTAAACAAAAGAAACAAAACAAAATAAAATATATAAGAAAGTGTAGAATAATCAAGAAAGTTTAAAGGTACTAAAGATGGTGTAAAATTAGAAAAATTTGAAAATCAAAAATTTGTAAAATCAAAAACATGAAAGACGGAAAGGTAGAAAAACAGAGAGGCCATGGTAATGGTTAGCACGGATGTCCATCTCCCCCACAACTGAGTTGGAGGGAGGAGATCCAAAATATAGAACATGGTTGTCCATTTGTTAAGGTAGTATTTAGACTAGCTTGTCTTGGTTCGAGGAAAGGCTTCACTTGAATATTGACCAACTATTTTTTATTTGGGTTGTCAAGTTTGTAGATCAACATGGCCCCAGAGGAAAAGGTTTGATCAAAAATGTTTGAAATTTTGTCTTTTGGGGTACATGTGTGGGGTTCTAGTAAAGAACCTTATCTCTTAGTTAAACTTTTACTTTCTTGATTCTAAGGTCATGACACTACTTACTGAATGCCTTGTTCACCTCATTCAAGGATAGGGCCACTAAGCGATTTTGGTCTAGAATGTTTAGATTGATCAATCTTTTCTTCTATGCTAAACTTAGGTCAAGGTTTAGATCATAGGTTGTTGAGAGTGTACTGAGCTTAGATTGAATTGGGAGCATTGGAAGTTTCATGTACACTAACTTGTAGGGAGAATATCCAATAGGAAGTTTCCAAGTTAAACGATAAGCCCATAGAGCATCGTTAAGTTTTGTACTTCAATCCTTCCTATATTTTCTAATGGTTCACGTTAGTATTTTTTTAATCTCCTAGTTGGTTACCTCTTCTTAACTATTGGCTTGGGGATGGTAAGGTGTTGTTAATTTATGTTTAAACCCCTAAGTGTTACATTAATTTTCTAAATGTGGCACCTATGAAATGAGTTCCACTATCAAAAATTAGTGAACATGGCCCTCGAAACCTATTCATGATATTTTGTTGTATAAATTTGATAGCAAGGAATGATGTACAATTATTAATAGCTACTACTTCTACCCATTTTGTGTAGTAGTCAACTGCTACTATAATATACGCTTTCCCATTTGACATGGATGTAATGGAAACCTTGAAGTCAATGCCCCGTATGTCAAAATGTTCTAATGGTTAAATCAACTATTGAGGACCTTACATCCAAGCAGTCATCCCCCTATCACGTTAACAACATTCACAAGACTTGATAAACTAGTGAGCATCCCTAAAGATTGTAGGCAAATAGTATCTTGCCATTAGGATTTTTATGATCATGCATCTCCCTGCATAGTGGCCTCCGCAATGCCCTATAGAACGTGTAGTTGATCTTCATTAGGGACACACCAATGGATCAGGCCATCAGCATACACCTTGTAAAGGTGTCCATTGATTTCCATGAAGTATTTGGCTTGATGAAGAAATTACTATCTTTTCCTAAAATCCAAGTCTTGTGGCATTTCTTGAGTGAGAAGATATGTGAGGATGTAATTATACCATGTTGCTTTTTCAAGCATTTGTTCATTTATTACTCCAATAAAGAGGAGTTTATCTTGAAATTGATTAGAGAGTGGGCTCTCCTCCTCTTTGTTATCCCATATTAAGTAAGAAATATGGTCAATGACCACATTCGCAGTCCCTTTTTGATCTACCATAGTGAAAATCCCAACTAGACATATGAAGGATAGTCAGATCAAGCACCTATACATGAAAAATATCCCAAGATTTGAGGGGGGGGATACACTTATAATCCACAGACACATCTACAAGCTTTTCAAGATGCCTGTGCCTTATAGAACATAGAGAATGAGTCCCAAAAATTCAAGCTTTTTCCAAGGACACTCATTAAGGAAGCTAAAAGTTGGTACTGGTTCTTATAGGTAGAATCCATTGGCCAATGGAGTACTATGTTAGAGCTATTCAATGATAAATACCAAACGTGCTCTAGAGTGTCTAATTTGAGAAGGCAAACCCAAGGCTAGAAATAGGGGGCACATGAACCCTTGGATGCCACTATGGATCAATACTTTTCACTCCTACACTAATGTCCTGGCCATGGTTACTCTTAGAGGGAACAATTTTGCCACATCATAGAGGAGCTTAGAGTAGAAACAAGAAGAACCCTTGGGATGTATGCCCAATGAAGGTTGTCTAAAATGAGAGCTCATCAAATCCAAAGGTTAATTGAGCAGGTAGAAAAAGAAGAAGGTGAGATACGAAATAGGAAAAATGCTAAAGAGTATAATAGGGACCTATCCATCAGAAGATAAGAGGTCCAATTTTGTAATGAGGAGGAGTCACTACTTGATGAAGTGGTGAATAGAAAGACCTTGCCCAACCAAATATCTATTTCTGATATTTTGGCCAAGTTTGACAAGTTATGGGACTCTTTGGATGAAAATTTTCAAATCACATTGAAGATTGCTAAAGAATCCAAAGAGTAAAATAGTGAACATAATTGCAGGAAGCAAAAAGAAGCTAAACATGCCTATCAAAGAGGTAAGGGCAAAGCTAATAAAGTAGAAGAAGTTATGGAGTCTAACTTTGATGATGAAACTGAATGTAACATATGCCAATATGAACATCCAAAGGGTTGTTGCCCTGTGGTGTCACACTAAGAAGAGTCTAGGGTGTATGCATTAAATCCTTGACTAGCACGTAGGTAGCACCTAGATGATTACTTTATCCTCAATGTAATCCAAGGCAGTTCCACCAACAACAAAAAGCTTACTACCCAAGTGGTTCTCCTCCACAACCTTATCAACAATACCAATAATGGTACCTACCACAATTATGTGGAATGCCACCACTAAGGTAGCAATACCCTTATAGGCAACCAGATCCATATGGGTATTATGTTTAATAATCCATTTTCCCTAGAAGTTCTACAAGTCATGCATCATTCTAGCATCACTATTATCCTCTAGAGTACCACTAAACACATTCACCATCTACTCAAGGGGAAAACCCATATTCGTATACTTATCATCCTTCACATCCCTCTACACCTATGCCTCCACCTTTAACCCAATTACCTTTTGCTTTATTTATGCAAGATGAGATTCCTCCATAGCTACAACAATGAAATGCTATAAGGGTTGTAGACTCACAACCAATTTTTCAACCAAGTGGTCTAGATAATTGATCAAGAAAATGACCTTTCTTTTGGCCAAGCAGTTCTCTCCAGCCCTCACAACCTACCCTGAGTAATCTCCCTACATCTCCAACACCCTCATCCTCTGCATCAAATACCTTCAAGTGCCCCTCAAACTAAGTTTTGCCTAAGATTTGCACTATTATGTTAACCCATATTGTTTCTAATTGGATTAAGGCTAGTAATCTTTCTATAAAAAGATCTAACCCAGGAAGTCCACTCATCTATCTATAGATTGTTGGACAAGAGCCATGCAAAGCTCTTCTTAATTTTGGTTCTGGAGTTAACCTCATCTCCCATGATATCTATAAGGCCTGGAACCTACCACCTATTAAGAAGAGCAACATCCATCTAAAATTAGCATATCAGTTTATTATTGTCTCTTTGGGGTTAGTAGAGGACATTGTGACCACAGCTTGTGGGTGGTCCTATCCTATTAATTTTCTAGTAATCAAGATGGACAACTACAAAAGTGACTTCCTCGTCATTATGGGAAGGGCTTGGTTAAGCACAGTCGACATGCAAATGGGTATAAGGAATCTATCTTTAGAAATATCCAAGGAAAATGAGCCATGAAAAATTAAGAAGAAGCATATTCCATGCATTGTGTACAATGATAATGGATGCAATTTCATGCAGAAGATTTGGTCGATCAAGAGCACATATATTAAGGCATGTAATTAGTGTGCATAAGAAATTAACATTCAAAGGTGTTTATATGCAGCAGCCACAAAGCAGGAAGGCACCCAGTGGCTGATGGCTAATTCAGATAGTAGCATAATATGCATGAAACCAACTAAGAGTTTAACTTGTTCATATGTTGAAGGCATGAACAAAATTGAACAAGTTCATTCCCAACTCTCTAATGAAGATGATGATACTTGTTGGGGAGAGTTGGAAATCTCTGATGACTTTAAGTAGGATCCCTTAGAGCTTAAAACTTTACTATTTGATATGGAATATGCGTTTTAAAAAAATGGTAAACCGATCATCATTAATGTCAAACTTGCTCCTAAACAAAAAAAAAGTTGTTAAAAGTGGTGAATAAATGGTCAATAGCCTTTTCTTGGTCATATCTAGAGCTAATAGGAATCGATCCAAGGAAATGCCAGCATCACATCTATACTGACCTGGCCATGAAGCCTAGAAGGCAGCCACAAAGATGACTAAACCCCAGATTAAAGTAAATCATCAAGGAGGAGATAGAGCAACTCCTCAAGGTAGGGTTCATCTATCCCATTACATATAGTGAGTTGGTTAGCCCACTTGTAATAGTATCAAAAAAGGATGGCAAATGGTGGGTCTGCATTGACTTTATATGTTAAATATGGTAACATTTAAGGATCACTTTCCTTTGCCATTTGTGGATCAAGTATTAGACACCATATCTAGTCATTATTATTATAGATTTTTTGACAGTTATAGTGGCTATAACCAAATCCAAATTGCACCCGAAGATTAGGCTAAGATAACATCCACTAGTCTCTAGGGGAATTTTGCATATTGTAAGATGCCATTTGGCCTATGCAATGTCCCTACAACATTTCAATTTTTGATCTTTAGTATCTTTCAACAGCAAATTGGTAGTGGTGTTGAAGTCTTCATGAATGACTTCTCAACCTATGAAGCTACCTTTGAGCAAGCCTTAGACCAACTTGAACAAGTATTGAAGAGATGTGTAGAGACAAACCTACAACTCAACTAGCAAAAGAGCCATCTCATGGTCCAAGAAGGCATTATGGTAGGGCACCGAATTTCATAGAAAGGAATTGAAGTAGACCTAAAAAAAGATAAGGGTCATCCAAGGGATAACACATCAACTAAAGACTATTAAAGATGTTTGATCATTCCTTGGATACACTGGCTACTGCCAATGATTTATTGAAAATTTCTCTAAGATTTCAAATCCATTAGTAGAACTTACAAAGAAAGATGCACCTTTCATTTTGACCAAGGAATGTGAACATGCATTCCAACAATTAAAAGAAAAACTCGTAGAAACACCAATCCTACGAGCATCAGATTGTTCTAAATCATTCCATATCATAACATATGCATCTAACTATGCTTTGGGATTAGTGCTCATGTAGATGGATGATAAGAAACATCCATATTATATCCACTACATGAGTAGAAGCATTGTGGAGGTACAATTGAATTACACCACCATAGAGAAATAATTAATGACAATGATGTACATGCTAGAAAAGTTCAAGAACTATGTGCTTGGTATCAAAGTATTTATGCAAATGGATCATAGTGCAATTCACTTTCTTGTGAATAAGTCGACGATGAGCCCTCATGTCATATGGTGGCTTATGATCTTGCAGGAATTCGATCTTACTATGGTAGATCAAAAAGGAACCAAGAAGATGATTGTTGACCACCTTTCTTACTTAAGATAGGATAATAAAGAGGAGGAGAGCCCACTCTCTGATCAGTTTCTAGACAAACTCCTCTTTGTTGGAGTAATAAATGAAAAAATGCCTGAAAAAGCAATATGGTATAATGACATCCTCACATATCTTCTCACTCAAGAGATGCCACAAGACTTTATTTTAGGAAGAAGCAATAATTTCTTCATTGGGCCAAGTACTTCATGGAAATCAATGGACACCTTTATAAGGTGTGTGCTGATGACCTGATTCGTTGGTATGTCCCTAATGAAGATCAACTACATATTCTCCAGAATGCTCATGAAGGCCCTTGTAGAGGCCACTACCCAAGGAGATGCATAACCATAAAAATCCTAATGGTAGGATACTATTGGCCTATAATCTTTAGGGATGCCCACCAGTTTTTCAAGTCTTATGAACATTATCAACATGATGGGGGATGACCACTCACATGGAAGGTTCTCAACAGTGGATTCAACCACTAGAACCTTTCAACATATGGGGCATTGACTTCATGAGTCCCACCACACCCATGTCCAACAGAAAGGCGTATATTATAGTAGTATTTTACTACTACACAAAATGGGTAAAAGCAACAACCATTACTGATTGTACATCATCCATTACTACCAAATTTATACAACAAAATATTGTGTATAGGTTTGGATGCCTCTTTTACTAATTTTTGATAATGAAACACATTTGTCAAGTGCCACATTTAGAAAATTAATGCAACACTTAGGGGTAGAAAATAAATTAACAACACCTTACCATCCCTAAGCCAACGGTCAAGCAGAGGTAACCAACCAAGAGATTACAAGAATACTAATGCAAACCATTAGCAAATATAGGAAGGACTAGATTACAAAACTTAACAATGCTCTTTGGGCTTATCATTCAACTTGGAAACTTTCTATTGGCTATTCTCCCTACAAGTTAATGTATAGGAAACTTCCAACACTTCTAATTCAATCTAAGCTTCATACACTCTCAACATCCTATGATCTAAACCTTCACCTAAGTCTAGCATAGAAGGAAAGATTAATCAATCTAGACCTACTAGATGAAAATCATTTAGTGGCCCTATCCTTGAATGAGGTGAATAAGGCATTTAGTAAGCAACGTCATGACCTTAGAATTAGGAAAGTAAAGTTTCAACTAGGAGATAAGGTTCTACTAGAACCCCACACATGTACCTCCCAAAAGGAAAAATTTCAAACATTGTGGAAGGAACCTTATATAATTAATCAAACCTTTTCCTCTGGGGCCAAATAAAAAGTAGTTAGTCAACATCCAACAAGTTAAACCTTTCCTAGATCCAAGACAGGCCAGTGTAAATACTGCCTCAACATATGGATAACCACATTCTATTTTTCGGATCTCCTCCCTCCATCGTAGTTGTGGGGGAGATAGCCATCCATGTTGATCATTACCATGGCCTCTCAATTTTTCTACCTTTTTTTTCACATTTTTTATTTTACAAATTTTTGATTTTTAAATTTTTCAAATTTTACATCATCTTTAGTACCTTTAAACTTTCTTAATTATTTTACACTTTCTTATATATTTTACTTTATTTTTCTTTTTTTTGTTTAAGTTGATATTTTCTCATTTTTGCTAATAAATTTGCTTTATTGTCATAGGACACAATGCCGTTGTTGCTGTTTACTAATGATAGTTTGTGCTTAATGTGTGATTGTCAATGTTTAGTTTCTATTTTTGAATTCTGATGTTTGATGACTTTAACATGGTTTATTTTTCATGGAATAGGTAGTGAGTCCATGTCATCTGCCCATCCAATGAACTCTATGATTTTTCTTGTTCTGGGAATTTGAGGTTTCTTTTCATTAAAGAAACTTTTAACCAATTGGTGACCTTGGTAGTTCCAAAATTAGGAAGGATTAAAAGGTTTGTAAAGGGTATGACTTCAAGGGAACTCAATACTCTTTGTCCTATTCTTCTTACTTAAGTGCTTGAGTGTTTTTCATAAACTTCTTACCATTCCACACCAACCACTGAAGGAAGTCAAAATAACATCATTGAATGATGTGGTTCCCATTGAAAAAAAATAAAAATAATGGGAATTCAAAGCACACCCCTTCGAAAGAAATAATTCTTGCATGGTGTGGTTTCCATTTCAAAAAAAATAATGGAAATTCGAAGCACACCCCTTGGACAAATAAAAAGGCTACAAGCACTAGTTATGGGACTTGAACAACATGCATCTATGCTTGATGGTTCCCTCTAACTAAGGCCCTCTCTCTCACTTCCTAATTCTTCTTTCTTCTCTTTGTGAAATGGTGGTGGTTTTGTGGAAGCACTTTTGTGTCTTATGTGGATGGATTGGTCTTAGAGTGGTGATGCAAAGTCACTGAAAGTGGATGGTTTTGGTTTGGATTATGGATGGAACTTCTTGGGTCATTTTAACCACAAATTCCACAAGGGACATCTTATGACCTCAATTTGGAACTCCATTCCACCTTCTCTATCATCCATATATGCTACCATAACTCACCTCACTACTAGGTTCTATGTTATGCTCCGTGTTTTGGTTTGACATATTTGGATTCTTGAATGGATTCTTTTGAGCTAGTCTTTAACTTGTCACGATCATTAAATCAACTATGAGGCCCAAAAACTCCTTAGTTGAGGTTATGCAAAGGAAAAAAGGGCATGAGCATACTATGAGGAGGATCCACTTGCATAGCTCTTGGCTTAATTAGTTAAGGTTCCTTACCTTTGACATCGCGACAATCCTATCTTTCACATTTTCCATTGTGTAAACCACTTAGTACTCCTTAATCTTTCATTTCATTCATTCACTCAATTAATTTTTCTCTATTTTCTCAAATTTATAAACTTCAACACCCTCTTCTCATGATTTCATACTATTCTTGATCTTCTAAGCTTTCATTTGACCCCAATTTCATCAAAAAATTCCTTGTATTTTGAAAGTTTGACCAAAGTCAACGGTGATCAATAGCTGCATTGACTTGTTGATGCAATGCAAAAAATACTATATATACCACCACATAGTAAGGAATTTTTTACAATTTTCTCATAACACAGGGAATTTTTGCAATTTTTTAGAGCCCAAAACCTTCAAGAGCTCATAACTTCCCAACCATTTGTCCAAATCACTCTGTTTTTCGATCTTGCACTTACCAAAGGTAAGATTTTTATTGTGGGGGTCACAAACCTTAAGGTTTCCAATGAAAAAATTGATGGAATTTTTTGAAAATTTTCCTAACTCCACCAAAGGTTTAATAATCTTAACCATATATATAAACAGCAACTTTCTCCAAGTTAACCCTTCCGACAACCTTCGGGATGAATTATTCATAATAACACATAAAATCAATAATAATTGGATTAATTAAATTAGCCATAATCATAACTTACCCAAGTGTAACTATCCTCAAGAGTTAAGGTATCCCAATTATTTTAAGGTTACACAATGATTGCTAAGCCATGGTCTTACTGTGATTACAAATGACACCCAAACAAAAATGTTTGCAGGAAGGAGAGCCCTTACAACCATAGGAGAAATGATCTAGAGTAGGAAGGGGTTAGCAAGAACAAGGCCAAGAACTACCAAAGGTGACCCATGCAATGGGACCTCTTCAAGAGAAGCCTAAAGTGGAATCTGTTCAATAGATTCTAGAGGAAGAAGTGCCTATAGAACAATCCTAATGAAGAGAAGCACCTAGTCACTCTAACTCAACCCTGCCTAGACATCATCAAGTCCTAAGAAATCCAAAGATCAATTCTTCAAGAGATAAACTTTGGGCCATTTTTGGAGAAAGCTCCAGAGGATGTCAAGACACAATTGCAAGCCTCTCCCATGTGGCCAATCATCACATCCAATGGGGAATGGTACATCGGAGAGACCTATCTCTTTTGAAGTAGCCAAAGGCTAGTTTCCATTGTAAAAATCAAGGACATTCAAGTGTCCTACTCAATGGAAGCTATTGCATAGGCATTGGTGTTGCCAAACATTGGAACATAGTTGGCAGAGATATCAACAAAAAGGGAATCTTGAGGTAAAAAGGGAATGAACCTAGTGATGCTATGGGATGGACTATAAGGAGTATGATGCACTCACATCGATGAAGCAAATTTATTTCAAGATTATGGCCTATCACCTCAATCCAACAATGAGGCCAAGCAAGGTGAGTGCTTTCTCTACCTGAGTATGCACTGCTCTAAGCAAGAAATTTCTCATTAACCTTCCACAACTAATCTATTTGGAGATTGAAAAAGTGCTTCAAGGAGAATGAACATAGAAGGAAGACCCTATCCTTTTTGTGTCTCATTTGGAAACTTTGCAAAAGCGCAGACATTGTTCACTATTCTAACAATACCCTTAGGCATGCTCCCTTGGCTTCATGGTCAGAAATAACAAAAGATAAGACCCCAATGACCACTCAAAAAGAGGACCTGCCACCACCACCACCTGCTCAAGAGACAACACCAAAGGCTTGCACAATCCTTGAGCATCTATGTCAAATTTCAGAATAGCTCTTGAGTGAACAAGAGCAACAAGTAGGAATGAGTGTGGTGGATCTATCTATGTATCAACCAGTGACGAGTCACCTTATCAAGGTGGCCCAAAAAGTTAGCCAAATGGAGAGAGGTGGTTCCATTTTCTCTTTCCAAAGAATGCAACTACCTTTGAGGCTAGATCCCAATTCTTGAGAGGTGATGATGTCATTAGCAACACATCATCTATTCCCAAAAATCTTTGGGAATGCTGCTACTTTCCCAGTATGGTTGGAGGAAGGTGAAGAGGCAATTGTCTTGGTGATGCAGCACCAAGGGTAGGAGACAATAGTAGAAGTGATTGCTAACCATGTAACAAAAGTATAGAATGCACCCATAGCATCTATACTAGACATATTTTCACTTCAAGATGTGTAGATGTCTACAAGCATGGTCAGCAAGAAATTAAACACAGCCCAACACAAACAGTTGTTGAAACAACTAGTAGGAACCAAGCAACTAACTCCGGACATCTTTGATCTCTTAGAGAACATCACTACAAACTAGTCAAAACTATTGAATGCAAGGGATAGATGCATCATTTTGGAAGGGCAACCTGAAATGGCCCAAGAGAAAAATTAATGCTTGGCCATAGAGGTTGCTAAACTTCATGCCCTACTTGTAGAATAAGCAATCCTTTGCCTAGCAATGACAAGAGATAAAGCTATCAAATAGCTTCAAAATGATTTTAAAAGGCTAAGGAGGAGGCAGTAATGGTCATCTTCAAACAATTTATAGTAGAATTTGAAATGTATTCCATCAAAAAGAACTTGAATTAGATGCACTAACAGAATGAAGCATTGACCATGCAAAATCATCACTTGTGAAATGTTGATGCCCAAAGAGATCAAATGTAAGAATTAATTCATCAACAGTAGGAGCAACTTGCTAGAGTCAACACTAAATTGGGGATATTGACCATAGAGAACTACAATCTGTCCATGGAAGAGGTACGCACCTTGTGCGTACAATAAAGTTTGCCATTGAGATCGCTACTTGGAAAAAAAAGCCCTCAAATTTGAGAAAGTAAAGAATCACTACAAGGACCAAGTTGGCTTGCAAAAAGAAGTGAATGAAAAACAAATTTAGATGACAAAGGCAAAAATGAATGAAACCCTCCAACAACTCCAACAAAGAAGAGAGATGTGGTATCCCATCCTTGATGGAATTGATGCCTATAACAAAGTAGAGATCTGCTTAAATGAGTTGCAAATCAAGGAGATGATAGAGTACATGGAGTTGGCCAATCTCTATTATGCAAACCTAACAATGCTGACTTTTGGATGGCCATGATTAGAGTTGAAGAAATAGGTGGCTAGCTCATATCTACTATATGAGGTTGAGTTCAAGCACCATAAGGACACCAAGCAAAATCTTGAGACTGCTAACACTAAACTTGAAGTTCTCAAAGGGTGATTTAGGGATCAATGATCTATCATTGAGAACCTAGCCAGATGGATGAATGACTACTATGAGCTAAAGGACATAATTAGTGTGTTCGACATTAAATGTAAACAATTCGTTACCTAGTTTGTCAATGCCAAGGAATTGTTTCCAACAATCCCATGTCCTTGGGATGTGCCTGTTCCAACCCACATTGGGGAAGCTGTGTGGATGGTGCATGATCCTAGGAGTAAGAAGAAAAAAATGAAAGCATTGTTGTATGCTTTCTGCCTTCCACTTGAGGTTGTAGCAGCAACAGGACAACCATAGCCACCTCAACCACTACTAGTGCATGAAGTTGATGAAGGTCTCTTAGAGCCTCAAGAACCACCACTGCCTAGGATTGTTTGATCTTCTCCAACAAGCTTCACACCATCAAGGAATGTGTTGTCTAATTTTCGAAAAGTTGAATCATGATGTTTAATTTTTTTTCCTAAACAAGTTGATTTTTTGTAATGTGTTGATTTGTACACCCGAGCACTCCACTTTTTATCAAGTCAGTCAATTTGTTTTGTTGAAGAAAAGTTAGTCAATAATCCCATACCTTCCTAATTTTGTAAAAGAAATTGAGAATGAGTTTTCATTCAATCATGGGGATATGATGAGTTGTTGCTGGTTGGCCATGTCAACGAGGCCTCGTCGATGTAGTTGACCATGTCGACAAGGCCTCGTTGACAAGGCCCCATCAACACAATGTCTATCTGTCGCCTATAAATACATGCCTACTAGCTGCATTTAGGGAAATCTAGATTTTAGTAACAATGAAGCTCTTGCATTTTTTCCATTTGAAAGTTAGAATTTTTTCCCCAAGTGCTCACAGCTGGAGTCATTGAGTATATGGATCCTTATTCGAACATTATTGCACCTAAGCGCGACAATGTGTGTGGCAATAAAGATGAGCTTTCTGATAAACCTTGCAGCACTTTGGATAGATTAGCTATTTTATTTATGCATTTATTATTTCCAATTAGTTATTAAATGCTTTCAATTAGTTATTAAATATTTTCCCATTATTATGTTAATGAAGTAATTAAGCCAAATAGATTACACACATAAGTATGACCACTTCAAGCATAACACGTATTCGCTTGGTAATCCCAATAGCATTATTGCTTGGTACACACAATAGCATAGTGCTTGGTCTCCTAGCAATGGATACATGGGTTTAGGATGTGTATGAAAAGTGGGATCAGATGCTTATGTTAGGATTAGTTAATTGGTTAATTTAAATTAGTTAATCAAATCCCTTTTTATCTACAATTCAAACACCTAACTATAAAACATAAAAATGATAAAAATTGAATGTCTTAATTACACTTAACCATACCAATGAATGTCATAAGTGTAATTGGGAAGACAACAATTAACCTTAATGCTAGATTCACTTCCTAAAGGGCTAGTGCATTGAAAATGATAAAGTTCATAGAATTCGATTGGATCACATGTAAATACTTTGTGATTCGTATGGTTGGGCATAGGGGTACCTCGTCGCTCATTAAGCATACTTCGAGTCACCAATAAAGGTTCATCATAATCACTACGTTGATGATGTCGATGATGGTTTTAGCCACCCCTTTAGTTTTGATGGCCTTCATGGTCATTGTTATCTTCCCGATCACCTTCATCATGATTTTTTCGATGGTGGCTTCCATGAGAACCATTTGATGAAGAGGAATATTCAAAATTAGATGAAGAGGATGAAAAGGAAGGTGGGCTACCACTACCACCATGGTGTCCACCACCACTCTTATGCTTATTACGATCACCATCCTTAGATCCCTTGTTGTTGCGATGTTTATATAAATCCCTACCTTGGCTATCACTCTTTCTTGACCCCAGTTTATGAATAGTGGATCATAGGGTCAGGTTC
This sequence comes from Gnetum montanum, assembly GCA_015680685.1. Lineage (NCBI taxonomy): Eukaryota > Viridiplantae > Streptophyta > Gnetopsida > Gnetales > Gnetaceae > Gnetum > Gnetum montanum. The sequence continues at coordinate 318,905 of MNCI01036654.1, read as the reverse complement.
ACACCCTCACCATCAATAGTACAGGGTGGAGAATCTTCATGTTGAGAACCTTCCAAGGGAGGATCCTCATTGTTCTCTTGATCTAGTAGGAATAAGGGGTTAGTGTAATGTTTCTCCTTAGTAGCTTCATGAAGTTTCTCTTGACGTTTATCTTATTTACATTGTGTTGTAGTGGGATAGTAGTTCCAAGTGTCATATCCATCCACAATGTACTCTTCGTGAAGATCTGCTATGCCCAATTTCTTAATGGTTTTAAATAGCATCTTGAGCATAGATCAATCGAGGGAGAAGACAACATTACCCTCCATATCATGCCATCGTATCTATTCATCCTGATGTAGGATGAAGTTGAAATTCAACACAAACTCATCTAGATGAGTGAATACCACTTTTCATTCTTATGGGATCAATGGTTTGGTTTCTTCGGGCTTGCAAGAAGAAGAAGACATTTTTATGTCAATGTTCTTTAATAATTTTTATGTATAGTGGGAATGATATTAACCTTGGTTTGTACAACGATATTAATGATATTCACTTAAACCTCAATAGTGCACATTCCACAAATAAAGTCCCTAGCAATGGTGCCAATGATGAGCAATGAGGCACCCTTACACCCAACCATACAAATCACAAAGTGTTCATGTGCAATCCGATCGAATTCCATGAACTTTATTGTTTCTAGTGCACTAGCCCTTTAGGAAGTGAATCTAGCCTTAAGGTCAATTATTGTCTTCCCAATTACACTTGTGATATTCATTGGTATGGTTAAGTGCAATTGAGATATCCAGTTTTTATCATTTTGTGTTTTATAAGTTTGTGCTCAAATGTAGATAAAAGTAATTTAATTAACTAATTTACTAACATTTAATTAATCCTAACATAAGTATCCATTCCCACTTTCTGTGCATGCCTTGAACCCACGTATCTATTGTTGGGTGACCAAGCACTATGCTACTGGGCGTACCAAGCAATAATGCTGTTGGGATTACCAAGTGAATACATGTTACACTCGAAGCAGTTGTACTTATGATGTGTGTATTCTATCTCTCTTAATTGCCTCATTAATGTAATAATTGGAAAATATTTAATAACTAGTTGAAAGCATTTAATAAATAATTGGAAACAATAAATGCATAAATAAAATAGCTAATCTATCCAAAGTGTTGTAAGGTTTATCAGAAAGCTTGTCTTTATTGCCACACACACTGTCATACTCAAGTACAACAATGTTCAAATAATGATCTATATTCTCAATGACTCTTGCTATGGGCACTTGGGGAAAAAATTCTAACTTTTGAATGGAAAAAATGCAAGAGCTTCACTGCTATTGAAATCTAGATTTCCCTAAATGCGGCTGGTAGGCATGTATTTATAGGTGATAGATAGACACTCCGTTGATGGGGCCTCATCGATGTAGGATAAGATGTGTCAATAGGGCCTCGTTGATGTAATCAACCAACAACAACTCATCACAAAACATGAAGAGGTGTTAGAAAGATTAGTGGGTACCAAGTCATTAATTTCATATTTCTTTGACATCTCAAAAGATATTATATCTACCTATTCTACACTAATCAAGAAAAGGAGAAATCTCATCATTACAAAAACATAACTTCAAAAGACTACCTCAGTTAATCAATAATTAATATCTAAAGTTGCATAGTTAAGGACTCACTTGTTTGATCCTATCCTTCATCAACATAGTCTTACCAAGGATGAGACCTTCAAACAATTCAAGGCCAAACAACAAGGGGTTGAGATGAAGAAGGAAAAATCGACCTAGGATGTATTCTTAACATAAACAATACTCAAGGAAGTAAAAAAAGACCTCATCATGGTGTGTAAAGAATATTTCTTAAGATAGAACAGTCAAAAGAACAATTGGAAGACTACTTAAGCACTAGTAAGAGCAACTAGGAAAGGTCAATGTAGATATACAAAGATTAATAACTAAAAATAGAAATCCCTTTATGGAGGAGGTATGAACCATTTACCAAAAATTGACAATCAAGATTGTTACTTGGAAAACTAAAACTTTGAAATATGAAAAGCTTAAAAGCCATTACAGGGACCAAGTAAGCATGTAAAAGAAAATTATCAAGAAGGAGATTAAGTTAGCCAAGATGAAGATAATTCAAGCCCTCTGGTATCTCCAAGGTAATGCATGACATCCCCTATTTGATGGATTGCATGCATACAACAAGGCTAAAATTCATATTAAGAAGTGGTAGATCAAGGGGATGACAAAAATATGGAACTTACCAATCTTTGTTATGTCAAGCTTGCAATGCTCATTTTTGGAAGGCCAAGATTGGAGTTGGAAAAATAGGTCATGAGCTCATACTTATTGTATAAAAATAAGTACAAGCTCCACAAGAAGGTATGACAAAAGCATGAAATATCTAACGCGGAGCTTGAGCTCTTAAAAATAAGGCTTAGAAATCCAAGTACCATTGCTAAAAATATAGCCTAAAAAATTAGTAACTTCTAGGAGCTGCAAAACATAATAAAGCCATTAAATATTGAATGTTCAAAAATTTTACCTAGTTTTTCAATCCACATGAGATGTTTTTTAACTCTATCATGTTCTTGGAAGATACCTACAATAGCTAATCTAGGTAAATTGGCCTAGACAATCAACGATCCTAGCTTAACGAAAGAAAAGATGTGGACATTGCTTAATGCATTTCAATAAGTCAATAGTAGTACATTAACTACAACCACTATGAGGAACCACCATAGGAGTTGTAGGAGCCATCACCACTTGGAACCACCTAAGGCATATGCCTTGGTGCATTTTTTGTACATATCTACATAAGAAATTTTATAATGTATTCAATTTTGTCAAGAGTCAAAATTTGTAAACACTCAAATAAATTTTGTAATGTCATACTTAAGTCAATTAGTCAACATTAATTAAGTTACTTTTATTAATTTATGAACAAACTCAAACCCAATTTTGCTAACTCAAGGATAAGTTTTTAGTTACTCATGGAGGTATGATGAGTCTTGGTTTTGTTAATTGTGTTAACACAACAACATTGATGCATTTGCATTAATGCATGCTTAGCTTCATCAATGCAACAACATTGATGCAAGTGTAATAAATTACTATATAAATGCATGCACTAACCACATTTATGAAATTATTAGGTCAACAACATAGCTAAAATCTTGTAGTTTTTTGTTCCCATGAAAGTTAGAATTTAGTACTGAGTGCCTGTAGTATGCATTAAATTATACGGAATCTTTTTCAAGTCATTTTGTACTCAAACACATTTTCATAACAACAATAAGATTAAGATCCATTTTATGTCATTAAAACACTTGGCTCAATTTAATAATTTTATTAATTATTATTTAATTTTAATTATTTCTTTAATTTACAAATACTTAGTTACTTATTTTATATTTCAACACACTTAATTACATAGCATGAGTATAACTAACTTCAAGCATAAATGCATTAACATTTGGTAATTGATGAGCAATGAGGTACCCCCTACACTCAACCATACAAATCTGAGCATTTCACACACGATCTGGTCAAATTCCAAGGACTAAGTGCCTATGTGCATTTGTGGAATAAAGATGGGTTGGTTGATCATTATCTTCCCAAGCTTACCTGTATGTCACGATTGTATGGTTAAGTAAGCTTGAGGCATATGATTTTTATAACTTTTATGTTTTTATGTCCTGCTACTAATAAGGGATGAGAGAGAGATAACTAAGTGACTAATTTAACTTAACTACTGATTAACTAGGCTTTAACTAATTCTAACACCAGTATCCATTCTCACTTGTTGTACACATCCTGAACCAGTGCAGCACTACTAGGATTACCAAACGCTAATCGTTACTAGGTTACCAAGTGTTACACACATGCTTGAAGTGATTGTACTGAGTGTAATTTACCGATTTGCTTAATTGATCAAAATGAATTTTTGTGCTAATAATAGAAATGTAAAGTTCATAAAATAAAATAAATGCATAAGAAAATAAAATAAAATAAATGTGTAAGAAAACAAATCTCAAGTGCTGCAAGGATGAATCAAAGAGCTTGTTTTTATTCTCGTACACAAGGTGTGCTCAGGTACATAATGCTCAAATAAAGATCCATCCACACTTTGACCTCCTACTGCAAGCACTTGGAAAATACTCTAACCTTCAAATAAACTACAAGAGTTTCACTACTTGACTGCTACAAGACTTCTCCCCAATTGTGCACCTGGGTGCTATATTTATAGACCTGGGAGTAACTCAGGAATAACCGCTCTAATAATTAAAGTAACTGCTCCAATAATAACCACTCTAATTATTAGAGTAACCACTCCAATAATAATAGCTCTAATAATTAAAGTAACCACTCTAATTATTAGAGTAATTGCTCTAATAATTAGAGTAATCACTCCAATAATAACTGCTCTAATTATTAGAATACACACTCCAATAATAACCACTCTAATAATTAGAGTACTCGCTTCATCATATCCCCATGACTGAATGAAAACATGTCCTCGAGTTCCTTACAAAATATTGGGAAGGTATGGGATTATTGACTAATTGACAACTGACGATGGAATGGGATGACAGACTCAACGTGCCCAGTGAATGAATCAATAAGCATATTACAACATTGTGGTGAACACTCGTACATAAATGACATCCAAGCCTTATTTGGAAACTTGAAGAGAAAGAGAAAGAAAGAAGATGAAGCGTGTTTCCACCAATGCTGAGATTGTGCCTTCCATTGTTTATTCATAGCCATGCCACCAAACTTGCTCTTTTCATAAATGCTCTAGTTCCAGTCCATCCTGAGTGCTTCCTCCAAGCCTAATCCATTATTTGTATGATTTCCATCTACACACACAACACAGTCACAAATGAGCAAAGATAGATAATCCACAATGCAGTTGATACCTTGCCTTGATATGAAGTGCATTGGCTGAGTTGTGGTTATCGTAAAAACTGGTTTAGAGATTTATCACAGGTGACTACCCAAGGTGTAGTGAATAGTAAAATGGAGAAAATTAAAAAATTTGTGCTAGGGCCCCCATGACTAAGAGCAAACCTCTTATAGCTATAAGATGGAAAAATATGAGGAATAAGAAATATGGAAAAAAATAACAACGGCAACGCCAATAAAATGGATGTCATGGATGGGGATGAAACAAGAGATGATTGATTGCAGGAAATGCTTAAGGAAAAGAACTTAACAATTACACAAAAAAGGAATGCCAATGGGTCCTTCCCAAAGTAGGCTCATGCCTTTTATGCCCTAACAAACCCACAAATCAAAGAGTCCGTGGGCTCTAGGAATGTCATTTGGAAGCAAGAGTTAAAAACTTACCCACAAGAATTCACCAAAGAAAAACAATGCATCAACCTAGAACAGACTAATGATAAAATAGACAATGAGGTGAAGAATGGAAAGAAAGATGGAGATGAGAGAATGGAATGGAATCCCAAGAACAAGGTTGTGTAAATCCCCTTGTGTATTTCATGGTTAATGTGACTGAGTAGAACTCATCCCAAATCTAGATTCAAACAAACCACATCCACTGACCTTGCATCAACACACTTGACCAATCCATCCACCTGAAGCAACAAGAATGCTTCCACAAAGAGTCACCACCATTCCGAGGAGAGCGATATGGAGAAGTAAGAAGTGAGAAAGGGCCTTAGTTAGAGGAAACCTTCAGGCATGAGTATCATGTCTTTCCAATTCCATAACCAGTGCTTGTAGCCCATATTACTTTATTATGTCTAAGGGATGTTCTTTGAATTCTCACTTTTCTTTTTTTTTCTTCCTAATTTTTGAAAAATGTCAGAATGGCAGAAAACCCAAGAAAAAGCATCCAAGCACCCAAGAGAATGGCCAGTACAAATGCATCGAATCCCCTTGAAGTCATGCCCTTTTCATCCTTTGATTATTTCCTTGGTTTGAAAAATACCCAGCCACCAATTCATTAACAAGTTTACTTAGAAAAAGGGGACTATACAATTTCAAGACAAAGGAGACCATAGATTTTTATGGATGAGTGGACGGCGTGGACTCATTGCCTATTTTACCAAAAGAACCATACCTTAATATCAACATCATAATTCAAAGGTAAAAATCAAACATTAGCAATCAATATGATATAATTCAATCCACCATCATGAGCACTTATTAGATCATGAATAAAAGTAAATCAAGCAAACAAAGAAATAGTAAAAACATGAATGATGGTGTAAAACAAAAATAAGAAAAGTTCAAAGAATGTGTAAAAAAAAATGTGTAAAAAAAATTTAAAAATAACTAAGGGCCTAGAATGGTTAGCATAGGTGGCCATCTCCCCCATGATTGAGTTGGAAGGAGGAGATCCGAAATAGTGAGCAAGGTTGTCCATCAAGAGAGGTAGCATGTGTATTGGTTGTCCTAAGCTCCTGGAAAGGTTTGGTTTGTTGCACATTGACCAAAAGTTTCTTATCTAGGCTCTCAAGTTTGTATATTGTCATGGCCCCTAAAGGAAAAGTTGCATAAATAATATAAGGTCCTTCCCACAATGTTTGAAATTTAGTACATTGTGGCACATGTGTGGGATTCCAATAGAGAACCTTATCTCCTGGCTTATATTTAACTTTCTTAATTCTTAGGTCATGACGTTGTTTATTGAAGGCCTTGTGCAATTCATTAGATGACAAGGTAGCTAATCATTTTTCATCTAGTAAGTTAAGGGTTACTAACCATTGTCTTTATGCTAGATCAAGGTTAAGGTTGAGGCCACATGTCGTGGATAGTGTACGAAGCTTAGTTTGAATGGGAAGCATTGGTAATTTACCGTACACTAACTCATAGGAAGAGTATCCTATAGGGAGTTTCCATGTGGAGTGGTATGCCCAAAGATCATCATTCAATTTAGTGCTCTAGTATTGCCTAAATTTGCTAATGGTTCTTGTTAATATCTTCGTAATCTTCTTGTTGGTAACTTCTGCTTGACCGTTAGCTTGGGGGTGGTATGGTGTAGTCAATTTATGCTCAACCCCTAAGCGTTGCATTAATTTTTGAAAAGTTGCACCTATAAAGTGTGTACCATTGTCTAAAATAAGTGCACGTGGCACACCAAACTTATTTATGATTTGTTGTTGAACAAATCGTGTAGCTGTAGATGATGTACAATCTTTAACAATAGCTACTTCAGCCCATTTTGTTAGATAATCAATGGCAAAAATAATATAAGCTTTTTCATTGGGCATTGGTGTAATTGACCCCATAAAATCAATTCCCTAAATGTCGAAGGGTTCTAACAGTTGAATCCATTGTTGCAGATCCTCCATTCTAGCAATCATTCTCCCATCACGTTGACAGCACTCACAAGATTGGATGAAATGATGGGTGTCCTGAAATAATGTAGGCCAATAATATCCTGCAAGTAGGATCTTGATGGCTATTCATCTCCTAATGTAATGACCCCCACAAGGACCTTCATGAGTGTCTTGGAGAACTCGCAGTTAATCTATATTGGGAACACACCATCGAACCAAGCCATTGGGACACACTTTGTAAAGTTTCCCATTGATCTCAATAAAATACTTGGCTCAGTGAAGAAACTATTATTTCTTCTTAAGGTTTAACTCTTGTGGTGTTTGTTGGGTGAGGAGATAGGTAAGAATGCTACTGTACCAGTTTGTCTCTGTGGGTGATTGATTATTCACTACATTGAAAAAGAGGAATTCATCAGGGAAATAATCAAAAATTGGATACTCATCCTCTTTGTTGTCCCATCGCAACTGAGATAAATGATCAGCAACTACGTTCTTGGTTCCTTTGCGATCGATCATCCTTAAATCGAACTCTTGTAAGATTACAAGCCATCGTATGATACAAGGGCTTACCATTGTCTTATTCATGAGGAATAAATTTCACTATGATCTGTATGTATATATACTTTATATCCCAATACATAGTGTCTAAACTTTTCTAGTGTAAACACTACAGCCATTAATCCTTTCTCTATCATAGTGTAGTTAAGTTGTGCACCAATGATACTTCTACTTGTACAGTGGATGTAATAAGGACACTTTTGGTCATCTAACTATGTAAGTACAGCTTCTAAAGCATAGTTGGATGTGTCAGTCATGATATGAAATGGTTTGGACTAGTCAAGAGCTTGTAGAATGGGTGTTTCTACTAGCTTCTATTTCAAAGTTTGGAAAGCTAATTCGCATTCCCTGGTCCACTCAAAAGGTACATCCTTTTTCATTAATTCCACCAATGGTTTGACAACCTTTGAAAAGTTCTCAATAAATCTCCTACAGTAGCCAGTATGTCCAAGGAATGATCGAATATCTTTGACAGTTTTCGATTGATGGGTAATTCCTTGGATAATTTTCATTTTCTCGAGGTCTACCTCTATCCCTATGTCTGAGATTTTGTGCCCTAGTACTATGCCTTCTTGGACCATCAAATGGCTTTTCTGCCAGTTGAGCCTCAAATTGGTTTCTACACATCCTTTTAACACTTGCTCCAACTGGTCCAAGGCTTAATCAAAGTCTGCTCCATAAGTGGAAAAGTCGTCCATAAAGACATCCATGCCATTCCCTATCTACTATTGGAATATGCTTAGAACTAGTCATTGAAATGTTGCAAAGGCATTGCACAAGCTAAACTACATCTGTTTGTATGCGAACGTTCCCCAAGGACTAGTGAATGTAGTCTTGGCTTGGTTTTCTAGGGCTATTTATATTTGGTTGTATCCACTATATTCATCCAGAAAACTGTAATAGCAATGCCCTACGATGGTGTCTAAGACTTGGTCAACAAATGGCAGTGGAAAGTGATCTTTGAATGTTGCCATATTTAGTAGCCTGAAATCTATGCACATCCTCCATTTTCCTTCCTTTTTAAGCTCAATAACTAAGGGGTTAACCCATTCACTATCAGAAATGGGGTATATGAATGGAGCCTTAAGAAGCTATTTGATTTCTTCCTTAACTACTTGCTTCAGCTTATGGTTCAATCATCTTTGCGGTTGTCTTCGAGGCTTCATGGAGGGGTTAGTGTAAATTCTATATTGGCATATCCTAGGATCTATTATAGTTAATTCAGGATATGACCAAGCGAAGGCTTTCAACCATCGATTTATCACTTTTAGTAGTCTCTCTTTTTGTTGCAAAGAAAGCTTAGTGTTAATAATTACTGGCTTTTCATTTTTAAGAAACGTGTATTCCATATCGGTGGGCAATGGTTTTAGCTCGAAGGGCTCTTGCTTAAATATCTTAGGGATTTCCAACTTTGCCTAGTTGATATTTTCAAGGTTAAGACTTGGAAGTTGGCAGTGGACTTGCTCTAATGCGTCTATGCTATCGATGTAAGCACAAGTCAAACCCTCAGTTGGTTCTATGCATATGAGTGAACTATTTTCTTAATCAGCTATCAGCCATTGGGTGTCTTCCTATCATGTGGCTGCTGCATACAAGCATCTTTGTATGTTAATCACTTATGCACACTGATTACATGTAGGCAATGCTAAACTTTGCACAAACCATGACCTCTACACGCAATTACACCCTGTGTCACTATATCCTAAAGCCCTTTGAAATCCCTAAGAAATTTGGAAAGATCGATGCACAGAACTTTCTTCTTCTCGATCTTTCCAAATGTATTTCCCTTTGATATTTCTAGGGAAAGATCATAGATTCCTAGGTGTGCGTTGATGATGCTTAGCCATGCTCTTCCCATTATGATTGGGAAGTCCCCCTTATCATTGTTTACCTGAATGACTAGGAAGTCAGCGGGGTACAACCACCCACAAATAGTGGTAACAATGTCTTCTACCAATCCCAATAGGACAGTGATGGGCTGGTTAGCCAACTCTAGACAGCTGTTGGTCTTTTTCAATGGAGGCAAGTTCCAAGCCTTGTACATTTCTTGAGAAATCAAGTTGACATCGAAACTTAAATCCAAAAGAGCCTTGCATAGCACATTTCCAGTGATTTGTAAGTATATTAGAGGACTCCTAGGATAAGAGAATTTCCTGGGAAGGTGGCCAGCTTTGATCCAATCGGTGACGGCATGTGTTAGCATGACTGTGGTGATTGGGTTGAAGGAGGCTCCAAAGTTTTGATTGATATTGAGGTGTTTAAGGAATCAGCTGCTTGTGATTGCAAGGGCTTCATTGGACTATTAGTTCTAAAGAAAGATATTTTCTTCATGTGATTGTTGGAACCAACATTAGGTTGAGAGTTAATAGCCCTCATGGCATTACATTGCTGCAGCTAGGTAGGGATTTCACCTTACATCACGGGAGTAGATGGTAGTGGAGCTATTAGTGGAAGAGATGTGGCCGGATGAGAAGGATGATATGCTTGTGGAATATCGCCTCTAGAAGAGGGACTCCCATAATATTCACAAGCTTGGTAGTGTGGTTGAGGAGTGATGTGACCAGTAGAGTCACATGGGGAGATTGGCTACTGCACGTAATATCCATACGAGTCAAGTTGCCAGTAAGGATACTATTGCCTTGGTGGTGGCAATCCCCATGATTGTGATTACTGCCATTGTTGATATTGCTCAATCGGTTGTGGTGGAGTTTCAGTAGGATAATATGTTAAGGGTTGGTGGAACTACCTTGGGTTACCTTAAGGATAAGGTATTCTTCGAGGTGTTTGCCTTTTGTTTAATCATGGGTTAAGTGCATACACCCCAGACTCCTATAGATGTGAGATTATAGGGCAACATCCCTTAGGATGGTCATAATGACATATCTCACATCCACTATCATTGTCTGTTTCTGAATCCACAACCTCTTCAATGATGGCAACTTTGCCCTTACCCTTGCTACATGCATGTTCAGCCTCTTTCTTCTTCTTTTTCTCATTACATTGCTCTCTAGACTCCTCTACTATTTTAAGAACAGTTTGAAATCTATTGTCTAGGGAATCCCACATTTGGTCTACCCTTGCCAAATTTTTTGATGTCATATTTTGGATAGACAAAGTTTTCCTATTCACCATCTTTTCAAGTGGTGACTCTTCTTCATCCTCACAAAATTTTACTCCCCTCTTCTGAAGGGAAGGATCTTGGTGATATTCTTCTATACTTTCTCTCTTCCGTAGCTCATCTTCTTCCTTAGCAACTTGCTCCAATAGTCTTTGAATTTGATGGGACCTAAGCTCGAATAGTCACCCTTGGGCATAAGTCCCAAGGGTTCTTCTCATTTCATGTCTAAGCCCATCCACGAGATGGCACAGTTGATCCCTTTGCGAATAACCATGGCCAGGACAACAATGTAACAATGCATAGTATTGGCCCATGGCAGCATCTAAGGGTTCATGTCCTCCTTGTTTCTAGCCTTAGATTTTCTTTTGCAAGTTAGACACTCGAGAGTATGTTTGGTACTTATCATTAAATAGTTTGAACATAGTACTCCACCTATGAATGGATTCTAGTTCTAAAAATCGGTACCAGCTTTCTGCTTCTTTAACTAATGTCCATGGGAACAACTTAAGTTTTTGCCATTTTTTCTCTATGTTCTATAAGGCACACACATCATAGAACGCTTGTAAATGATTTTGAGGTTCAACGTTGTATTTGCCGACTATTTCTTGTTTCAGACATAGTATTTGCCAACTATTTCTTGTTTGCCGACTATCAACGTTGTAAAACTATGTCTCCTTCTTCGTACGAAAGCGCCTCCTAGATATTGAAGGTGAGGGTTAAGGTGATGATGAATGTGAAGAAGAAGGAGAACCATCACCATGACAATGTCTACTACCTTCTCTTCTATGGTCTCGGCCCCGATCGCGATTACGATTAGAATGCCCACCTGTGTCCCTTTTTTGGACCCTTTGTGCCTGTGGGTGTTAGAACTTGGGTTATGACTAGTGGAATGAAGGTTCTAATACATAACCCCTTGGCCAAAGTTAAGGGGGGAAACATCATTGTGTGGGCGACTGCCTGAGGTAGGTTCACCACCCTCATTTTCGCTTAAGACATGTGAGGCATCCTGGGACCACTTACCCTTCAAAGACTTATGATGTCTCTCCTGTTGCAAGTCCCTTTAACGTTGTGCCTCTGTGGGATAGTATTCTCTAGAGTCATGGTCTTGCACAATGTATTCTGCATGTAAGTGTGGCATGCCAATTCGTGTGAGAGCACAAAGAAGCATGCTTGGGACTGAACGATCGGGAGGTAACACTATGTTACCTTCTAAGTCTCGCCAACACAGTTGTTTGTCTTAAAAGAGGATAAAGGTGAAGTCTGGTATATACTCATCGGGATGAATATATATCACTCGAACTTGTTGAGGGACTGGCAGATCAATGCCATATGTATTACACTGCCGACTATTTCTTGTTTCAGACCTAGGAGGCGCTTTCGTACGAAGAAGGAGACATACTTGTCTATTCAATGTGTAATGTATTCTTGTTTATTATTTTCTAAACCAACCCTAAGGGTTCATTCCAACGATGTGAATGATTTCCTAAGTTCTAATTAGTGCACAAACAACTAAGTCCCCAGCAGTGGTGCCAATGATGAGCAGCAAGGTACCCCTACACTCAACCATACGAATACGAGCATTTCACGCACGATCTGGTCGAATTCCAAGGACTAAGTGCCTATGCACCTTTGTGGAACAAGGACGAGTTGGTTGATCGTTGTCTTCGCAAGCTTACCTATATGTCATGATTGTATGATTAAGTAAGCTTGAGGCATATGATTTTTATAGCTTTTATGTTTTTATGTCCTGTTGCTAATAAGGGATGAGAGAGATATAACTAAGTGACTAATTTAACTTAACTACTGATTAACTAGGCTTTAACTAATTCTAACACTAGTATTCATTCTCACTTGCCGTACACATCTTGAACCAGTGCAACACTACTGGGATTACTAAACGCTAATCGTTACTGGGTTACCAAGTGTTACATGCATGCTCGAAGTGATCGTACTGAGTATAATTTAACGATTTGCTTAATTGATCAAAATGAATTGTTGTGCTAATAAAAAAAATGTAAAGTGCATAAAATAAAATAAATGCATAAGAAAATAAAATAAAAGAAATGTGTAAGAAAACAAATCTCAAGTGCTGCAAGGATGAATCAAAGAGCTCATTTTTATTGTTGTACACAAGGTGTGCTCAGGTACATAATGCTCGAATAAAGACCCATCCGCACTTCGACCTCCTGCTGCAGGCACTTGGAAAATACTCTAACCTTCAAACAAACTACAAGAGTTTCGCTACTTGACTGCTACAAGACTTCTCCCCAATTGTGCGCCTCGACACTGCATTTATAGACCCAAGAGTAACTCAGGAATAATCACTCTAATAATTAAAGTATCCACTCCAATAATAACCACTCTAATTATTAGAGTAACCACTCTAATAATAACCGCTCTAATAATTAAAGTAACCACTCCAATAATAACCACTCTAATTATTAGAGTAACCACTCTAATAATAACCGCTCTAATAATTAAAGTAACCACTCCAATAATAACCACTCTAATTATTAGAGTAACCGCTCTAATAATAACCGCTTTAATAATTAGAGTAATCCCTCCAATAATAACTGCTCTAATTATTAGAGTAACCGCTCCAATAATAGCCACTCTAATAATTAGAGTAACCGCTTCATCAGTAATGTCAACAATGCACCACTTAGCATGTCCAATAGTGGGTATTTGGTAAACTAGCATAAGCTAGACTGGATTTGTTCTTTACAATGCATAAGCTAGACTAGATTTGTTCTTTGCACTTAGGTTAGATTATTTATAATTTTAATATTGTAATATTTTAAGAATATTTTAGCTATGGTTGGAACAACATTACTATTATATGTCTCAATTATACTTAACTATACAAACTAATCCTATACAAGTGTAATTAGAAAGATAACAACCAGAGATCTACCACCTAGTTATCTAAATAACTATACTAGTCCTAGTTCACAAAATTTAACCACATTGCACATGAATACCTTTGATTTGTATAGTTGAGTATAGGATCTACTATTCATCATAAATAATTAAAGACTTGAGATTGTGGATACTTATACATATTTAGGAGTAGAATGCTTTCAAAATTATAAGTGGAAGCATTGTCTATTACACAAAGTTATAAATGAATGGAACGTTTTCTATTCAATGATGAAAAAATTGAAGCAATCACAATATTTAGAGTTAATAACAAGCTTGAGTAAGACCAATTGCAAGCACCGTCTAGTGGTTAGGATCATATTATTATTGTTGAGCTAAAGTATTAATTCCCAATGGATCCTTAGTCACAGGGATAAACAAGCTCTAATTTCTAATTTGGCTGGCATACCATTATCTAATGTTTTACTCGGAGTATATCATCGAATCTTGTCTCCAGATATGTATCCTATGTGAAACATTATGGATCGATAAGAATTCTGTACATTGAACAAGTGGGCCCATGCCTATCTAAAACCAAAATCCCATCCGGACATGCAGCGCAAATGGGAAAATATCTTTTCCTCCAATATCAGATTCCACCCAAAAACACCAAACGTGATCGCACGACATTAACGCCCCTCTCTCCGCCACGTCACGTCCTCCGAAGCACCTGACATTTCTCCGACTAGATAATCACACTAATTACTCCATTTAACTTAATAACGAAAAATAAAACAAAGCAACAAGGAACAGCGTGAGGGCGAGGGACTGCCACGGATGATACTGCAGTCGTTGTCTGCGCACGGATAAGGAATGAGATGGAACGGGATGCCACGTTGGCATGGCATGGCATAAAAGTCCGACTCTGCGTCACCCATTTTATTCCCTGACAGCGACGTACGTGGCCACGACCACAAAAGAAGGCGTGTGACGTATGTGTACTACAACTCCACTATTCCAAGAACAATAACAATGGGGCCCGCATTGCAACTAAAAAAGAAGCTCAGTGGATAAGGCACCATTATTATTCTTGTGGTTGTTGTATTTATTGTCATGATGTAAATTTAGGTTGGGGTTTCGGGTACTCCATGATTCGAACCGGCATCACCGGACGGTCGGGGATAGCGCATTTAATGTTATTGTTATTATTATTATTATGATTTATGAAGGACTACGTTGCTGGATGATGATGATGATAATGAGAGGCACATTAAAACCAGGTTGTTGCTCACTCGCTGATTGATGGTGTACTCACTGATTGATGGTGTACACACATGAAGGTAGAATGCACACATTGTGCAGTTTTGTAGGATTTTTGTATCACACACCAAAAATTTCAAAGGATGCACCAACGAAATCATGCACTATATGTGTGATGTGCCATGTATGTGAAGGTAGAATGCACACATTGTGCAGTTTTATAGTATTTTTGTATCACACACCAAAAATTTCAAAGGGTGTAGCAACAAAATCATGCACTATATGTGCAATGTGCCATGTATGTGGAGGTAGAATGCACACATTGTGCAGTTTTATAGGATTTTTGTATCACACACCAAAAATTTCAAATGGTGTAGCAGAGAAATCATGCACTATATGTGCGATGTGCCATGTATGTGAAGGTAGAATGCACGCATTGTGCAGTTTTATATGATTTTTGTATCACACACCAAAAATTTCAAAGGGTGTAGCAACGAAATCATGCACTACATGTGCAATGTGCCATGTATGTGAGAGTTACAAGAAATTATGTAAAAATGAAATAGAATAAAAAAATTAATGTTAATTTGGTGGGTCTTTACTAATACGGCTGCTTTGCAAGATATTTTATACTCAGCTCTTGTTTTTCTAGAAACTCTCAATGAAAAACCTATGAAAAATTGGATTTCAGTTTCTATGAATGAACTTCTAGTTTCAAAGTACGTGCATTAGTAAAAAATGCACAGGTTCTTTTCCAATGTTCACTACTATGACAAACATTATGCGAAAATAAATACTCTAGATTAACATCCCATCGTAATCCACTGCAGTGCCATCCTCATCCTCGTGCTCATCCTCATCCCATGTTATACAATATCCATAAGTCGATTTCATTTAACTCTGGCTTTGTTCCATGCCATGCCATCCCACCCCATTCCACGTGGATATGGATAAGGATGAGGACAGCTTGGCCAGCGTAGCCCATTCCAACGTAAACGTAGTCACTATCCATGGATGATCCATCCATCATCCATCCATCCATCCAGCCGGCATTCTCGCCCTGACTTGTGTAGCCCATGGATTCAATCCCTGGAAAAGCGCCATCCGACGTGGTTCGTCCAAAACTCTCTGTCGGTCGCTGGTTTGCCTTTTAGGACACGTGGCTCGCATCGACTGGCTGTCCTGGACCTTGTCGTTATCGGCTGGCGACTACAAACCATGGTTTTTGTTTCTCTACCCTGTCACAGAAACCGAAGGCTCCGAACAACAGAAGCGAAAGCAGGCGATCAAGGATTTCAAGGCAAGGCAAGGCAACTCAATTTAAACGGATCAGAAACAGGGAAGGGAAGGGAATGTCGTCGTCGTCGTTGTTGTTGTTGATGATGATTTGGGAACGCTAGAACCAGGGTTTCAACAACCGAAGTTGCAAGAAACTGTGGCGGAGGTTACGAGAAGACAGTACAAGAGCATTATTCAGGAAGGAAGGAAGGAAGGAAGGAAGATGATGATGTTGTTGCAGGATTCCGACTCGTATTCGGCTTCGTTGTCGTCGCTGTGCTCCGACTCCGTTTCTTCTTCGTCTGTGTCGGTGTCGTTCAACATGGAAGACGGGGACACCGCCGACTCGTCGTGCTCTTCCGAATCGCAGCCGCAGAGCGAAGGCCGTGTAAGCCCTCTTAGCGACCTCGGTTCGCTCCGGAAGAGCCTTCCGTTTAAGTAAGTGCCTGCCATTTCCCGCAGCGCTCGCTCTTTATGTTCGCTGTGCTTGTTCGTTCTTGGTTTGTTCATCGCGCTTGCCGTCCGGCGCTAACGCGTCTGCGAAGTTCTACGAGATTTTCGTTTCCGCTTGAAAATGTTCAACAGCAATGTTGCTTTAAATGAAACAAACAGATGAATGATTCAAAAGAGGAAAAACGGACAACTACGTTGTCTGCAACAACAATTTCTTTCAAATGTTTCTGCAAAATTTTTTTGTTCGATTTTGGTTAAATAATTTACGCGCTTGCGTCTTATTCGAAACGTTTGAGACTCGAAAGGCAAAAGCTCTTCGCCTAACCGTGGTTTCCGTTGGCGGATTTCATCCTTTGTGCAGTTTTCTGTTTCCTGTCGCTAAAAAGTGTCGTCGGCTTTGACTCTTTAAGTGTTTTTCACCCTTCCTTATTTCTCATCTTCGTCGATGTTTATGACGTTATTTTACCGCGTTATTTGGTTCCTAGTGTCGGATGGAATTTTACATCTCGACGTTCGTAAATTATTTCGTATCGTCTCTACTTGCTAGAGCTCTTGCAGCTTTTTTTTGTCATTTCTTGGTTTGTTCTGATCAGAATCCGTTTGCAAAAATTATCTGAGCACTCGGATCTCCGGGCAGTAGCATTTCCTATCAACTGTATGAAACTATCAAATCCTGAACACTTCCGCAGGCACGGAATCCTAGGACGTACACTATATCATGTTTTCCTTGGAGAAAACAAAGCCAGCAAAATCAATACAAGAAACCTTAGGTTTAAATTTTTTCTGCGGCAGGTTGTATTTTATAATTGCTTGTGTGCCTGCGAGTACGAAGGGTTTATAACTTTTGTGGCCGTTTCAGATAATGATCAAAAACTGTCCCATTCATTTTGCGGGTGTTCAGAACTGTGTTTTATTCTGTGTGTTTGTTTTCTAAAAATGAAAACATTTCAACAAGTGTTAATTTTGAACTGGTGATCTGTGGATTTTACAGGAAAGGACTTTCGATGTTTTTCGGCGGGAAGTCGCAGTCCTTCACCTCTTTTACGGATATTAAATGTGCAGATGAGCTGGCGAAGCCAGAAAACCCGTACAACGAATACTACCGGCTCAGAAATCGGAAGAGGGTCAAGAAAACAAAGTTCAAGGGCTGCCGCAGCTGTGGATCATCGCTTCTTAGTGTACGTTCCGCCTCCTCTTCCTCCATGATTTCCAAGGCTCCCCACAAACGTTCCATAATAAAATCCCGCCCAAAAAGGACACCAGCCTTGCCCAGGGACGCGGTTTCTCGGCCTGCTTTGTCACATCTACCTCTGCAGAATACATATTATAAACAGCCGTGTGAAGGGTTGCTGTACATAGGAGGACGTTAATTTAACGAGAATTCTTTAAAAGTTTTCCAGTTCACGCTCTGCTACATTCTGTCCATCGGGTGACCAAACTATTGATACTCGAGTAATATTGTGGAGTCTTTTGATACTCACATGAGTTAAAAATGGTTTCATTTAAAAATCGGTATGCTCCTGCATTTTTTGGCCAAAGCAAGAAGCTAGCATTTTTCATGTCAGAGTGACATTCGATTTTTCAAAAGCAACTGAAACGCGTTCTCCGCGGGGTTGCTTAACCTTTCAAACTGTCTCATACCTGGCCATTTCATGATAACGTGGATTTCATTTCATGTACAAGATGTTAGAAATCGGCCTCTTGCAATCCACGTTTCGCAACCAAAGTAGAATTAGTCCAACCTTTCGGCAAACAAAAGCGCACAGTTTGGACTGGTGCTAAAATGGAGTCACGATTATTGCCGATGCTGTCATTTTGCAGCCGCGAATCTAACCATTTACAATTATGAAACGGGAACTATTTTGGAAAGTTCAGAAACTTCCTCATGAATACCTCTTCGGCTGTATTCTCTCTGTCGTGCAAGATACATAGATGGTAAGGAATACACATTGTAACATGTGACAAATCGACGTAATAGTTTTCGATCCTTTGCTTTGTTCTTATTTTTAGTTCATAACCGGCTTGGAATATCAAATTATTTAAAGGTATCATAAATTTTCAAAAATAATAAATTTTTGAAAAATGCGATTTTTATAGCAAAATAAATCATTAAGCATTCTTATTTAATAAACATTACATTTATATTCATACATGTCTAAATTTTTGCTGAATCTCTACCTATTCATACATGGTTCAAAGGTTGGAATTAATATTCTTGACATTTTAAGCCAATGGAATTTAACAAAACAAACAAAATAAATGTGATTATTTACCATGAATAGTGTGAATATAAATAAATAACAATAGTTTTTAGACATTTACTTAATATATTTAATATATTTCTATTAACTCTTTCTTACTATAAATGATGCATTTCTATATCTTCATGCATTTTTTGGATGCTTTTCAAATTTTATATATCTTGTTTCACGCATAATTTATGCATCAAATTCCAAGCCTAGTTCATAAGTATGTTGATATGAGAAAATGTTATTTGCTTATATACAAATAAAAATTAGCTGTTTAAAGTTTTGTGATAGCTCAATATCTCTCCCTTGTCACCTTTGCTCATAGTTTTGTAGGTAGTCATTATTTTTGAGTGTTGTGATAGCTTAGTATCTCTCCCTTTTCTCCTTTGCTCATAGTTTTGTAGGTAGTGGTTATTTTTGAGTGTAGATATAGAAATTTTGATAGGATTAATAAGAATGTTTGTTAAAACACACCATTTAAGGAAAATAGACAAGTTATGGTTAAAAAAAAAGAAGAAGAACTCAAGATAACTTTTCTACACTTTGTATCAATTGATGAATTTATTGGTAATTAAGTAGTAAATATTAATAAATTCATCAATTGTTACAAAGCTTGAATGGGTGGAAGCATGACATATGCTAGGAAAGAGACGAGTGTGATAGGAGGTTCAAGTGCAATAGGTGGTTTGACCATGAAGTGGGTTGCCATGGCTAGTGAGTCGGGAGGATCTGCAAGAGTAGGGGCCAATGGTGAGCAAGGTTGGACAAGTTCGACATGGCATCCTGGGGTTGGGGGGATTGGAGGAGTGTGTGCAAGGCAAAGGATCTTTGAGGTTGAGGATGAGGGCAACAAGCTAGAGACGACGAAGGATGTTGGGGGGGCTATTCCCAAAAACCAACTTGACCAGCAAGCTAATGAAGGGAATAGGTAGTTCAAAAATGGAAAGGAGGATTTGGCCAAAAATTGTGACAGTGAGGAAAAGGAATAAGATTTGTTGATTTCGCCTATGTTTGCTAGGTCATCAAGATCCTTCAAGTCCTTGGCTTCTTTGGGGTCGTCCATCAAGGATGGCTCTTAAGAGATGGTTCCAGGTTTGGGTCTGAAGCTTCCACCCTTTCGGGGGGGCGGGGGGTGGGGGGCGGGATGGTCCCTTGTTCCCTATGGATTAGATCCCTTGTCCCTTATGGATGAGATAACAAAATGGGGTGTGGTGAACGAGGGACCTTTTCTAGTGTTACTTGATATTGGTAAAGTGGGAAGGCCATCAACCTCTCTTGTCCAAAGTAGACAAACTTAGATGAAAGTGGATTTGGCGGTGCAATAGACCTTCAAGGAGGTCTACAAACACACAGGATGTAGGACATGAGGTTCCTTTCATGGAATTGTAGTGGGCAAGGTACCCCCTTAATGAGTCACATTTCTTGGTTGTTGATGAGTTGCATTTTGGACGACCGCGATATTGCGTACGCGATATCACATGCTTAGTTGCGATATCGCATACATGATATCCCAGCCCGCCGCCAGTTCTATAAATAAGAGGCGGCTTTCCCAGTTTAAGGCACTTAGATTTAGACCTTAGCTAGACTCTTGCAGTTTTATCATTCTAGAGTTACAATATTTCCCAGGGTATGCCTGCAGTGTGGTGATTGTAATTGTACGACATCCTTTATTCGAGTGTGACGTACTTGGACACACACACGATCGACAATAAAGATCGAGATTACTTTATCATTGCAGCATTCACTTAGTTTAATCATTTAATTAATTATTATTTACTGCTTCCCTAGTTAATCTCTCTCACCCTTAAACTCATGTTAAACATGGAATGAGTACGACTTGATTACGAGCATTTAAGTGTGACTACTTGGTAACCTAGTAGCGTACCTAGGATCTGCGCTTGGTAATCCCAGT